>JAQQZX010000016.1:14480982-14498347 GCA_030068355.1 Notoglanidium maculatum | reverse complement strand
ACCAGAGACACATTAAAATTCATATTTTTTTTTTTTTTTTTTTTTTTTTTTTTTTGTGTGAAAATGTCGAATATTTATGCTTTTGCGATGGCAAGCTCAAGACTTTGATACTTCGTCCTTGAAAGGCACCGACATAGTTAATTTTGTGTCATTTAAAAAAAACAAAAAAAAAACACCATGAACTGTATTCTCGATGACATCATGACTTTGCGTAGTAATTATTTTCCTGCCCTTTTTTCTGATGTCCATCTTCTTGTTCAGCCTGAGTGTCGAGCCTTTGCTTATATGCTGCAATGTAAACATGAATTTGTATCTTGATCCTTTCTTTTCTTTGAATGTACATACTTTTGCTTGTCTGTCCATCAATTTTCTTCACATTATCTCCTGATGTATGTTTATAGAATTTTATTTTCATATAAATCCGTCTCAAAAGCTCAGCTCTCTGGATGTTTTGTGCAAAAATAAAAAGTGTAAAAAACAAACAAAAAAAAAGACAGAATGAGAGAGAGAGAGAGAGAGAGAGAGAGAGAATAACCCAGTGGTTCATTCACAGAGTGACTGATGTCTCATGCCTCATATACCACAAGGCAGTGATTGTGATATTCTCTTATTGTTTTGTTGATTGTTTTTCTTTTCATTTCTTTAAATGAGATTACAGTTTTTTATTCTGAGGGTGTCCTGGGCAAGCTCCACTGATTAAGTTTCCCTCATTCACTTCTGTAATGCAGGCGGGTGTTGATCGACATCATATACCCTGTTTTTGGCATCTCGAATACCACAAAACGAAGGAAAAAATGTGTTTTTCTTGTTTTGTTGAAAGCTATATCAAAGCATTCTATTATAGTGTTATTTAATATGTAAATTGTATTGCTATACATAAAATAAAATATGGGTTTTGATGTACTTTAAGCATATCTGTACAGTCTGCGTTGTACCATATGTGATGTTTTAATTATTTATTGATCTATTTTCTGAAAGCCTGCTAATGTTGAAATGAAATTGTTAGGAAGATGAATGAAAACACTATTATTGGTATTTAGTCCTCATCTGAAGTTTGGCCATGTCGGTCACCTGAAAATCAGATGCAGCGGTTCACGCAACTAATTTCTTTTTATTTTCCTGGAATAACAGGTAAGTGGATGAACTTGGATTTGCCTGCAAATAAGTACAAATGATTCACTGATTCACTGTCCTGAATATTGAGCAGGACAAACAGTAACATTTTACTGTTACTGCTACTGATACAGTAACAAGTATCATTAGAGCATTATTAACAATTAAATATATTATTCCATGAAAACATTCCCCTCATCATTTTACCGCCACCAACATCACCATGAACTGTTAGTCATGTAGAATCTATTCTGCTCAATTCAATTCAATTTCAGTAGTGCTTTTAACACTGGATATTATCACAAAGCAGCTTTACGGAAATCTGGATATGGATTTGGTTTTAGATTTCAAAAGAGACAGTGACAAAGAAAAAAACTCCCTGAAGTGACATGAGAAAGAACCAGACTTAAAAGAGAACCCATCCTTTTCTGTGTAACACTGCATAGTGCAATTATGAGCCATTACTCATCCATAACCATACTTTAAAGTCGAACAGTACTGAGTGTGTCGAAAGGATCCACCTTATCCATATTCACGTAGGAAGAAGGACGTCATTGGTATTTACACCACTTTCTAGCTAACACTATCAAGTCTACCTTAGTATATAGATGAATTTTGTAGGTATTTTGGTTAATGACTGTAGTCCATCTGTAGTCCACCTATGCACAGATCAATCAGTCCTTGTTTACAATGTTCTATCAAATGCAAAGAGAGCAGATATTTTTGAGTCCTTAGCACTCTTACAAAACACTGTCTATTATTACAGGTCACTTAAAAAGACATGATCTGCACATTCACCAGCATGAATGGTGAGTGTGGTCTCCCACTCAGATAATGTGCTGTGGTCACTTTAAGGGTGGATTTAGTATAATGGGGCTGAGAAAATGTTCAGAGCAACCCATGGGCTATAATCAATACCTACAAAAGAATGTCGACACCTGACCATCACATGCATGTGTTCCCATTCCAAAACCTAGGGTTAGGGCATTAACATGGATCCCTATTTACTGTTATTATAACCTCCACTGTTCTGGGAAGGCATTCCAATAGATTTTGGAGCATGGCTGTGCGGATTTTTACTCATTCAGCCACAAGAGATCAGGCAAGGAGGTCTGAAGGAGGTCTGCTCAATGAGGGTGGAGGTCGGGGCTCTGTGAAGGGTTCTTCTTCATCAGCCTTTGCAGAGCATGTCTTCATGAAGACGCTTTGTCCTCAGAGGTATTGTGATGCTGAAACAGGTTTGGGCCTTTAGTTCCAGTGAAGGAAAATTATAATGCTACAGCATACAAGGTCATGCTAGACAACTTTGTGCTTCCAGTTGGAGGAAGAATCACATTAAGGGTGTGATGGTCAGGTGTCCACATAATTTTTGCCATATAGCATATCTGAGAAAACCCATACCCATACCTAAATCACACCTATCCCTTGCCCAAATATAACAATCACACTGCAGTCTACACAAGATGGAGCACAAAGTGTAGTTTTTAGGGTATTTTTTTTTAACTTGTATGATGGCGCCATCTTGTGGTTAGAATTCCAGCAATTTATAATCACGATAATGTAAAATGTAATATTTAAATAGGTTAGGTAGAAGTGATATTTATTAAATAATTACTAATAATGGTACATAAAAATCATAGATATTGTATCTATTCCATCAACATGCATGTCATTTCGACAGGCTAGCCTCGAAGGCTAGCAAAATATAAATGCAGTGTGAAACACATGGCTTGTTGATGTCCATCACCGTGCACTACATAGGTTATAGGCATGAACTACCTGTTTCAACACCCTATCTAGTGCACTAGGTGCCCGGGATTGGGATTGGACGCTTGTTGTTGCCTAGCGGGGGCCGCGCTTTGTCGCATTGCGCATGCGCCAAGTCGTGACCGCGCAGTTGTGTGAGACATTTGAAAGCGGGTGAAGTTTGTTCATCACTCCGGCCGCTAATTACCCAGCACTTACTCCGAGCGCGCACGGTAAGCCATCAAACGGCTTTTTAAATTTATAATTTTTTTTTATTTTGGATTATATATAACGGTACTTTCTCAGAGATACGAATCGTTAAAGTAGTCCTGGAATTCGCTTTTAATTTTTAAACCTGAAATGAAAGCCATGCTACAAGTTAGCTGACGGTTTGAAAGGTAAAAGCTAACGGTAGCCCTTTAGCTGCGAGGGTAGCCAAGCGCACTCTGCTAGCTAGCAACGTTAGCTAAGCTTCTATTTCGTCGCATTCGTTTTTGCATATTTGTGTTAATCTTGTTGGACTAAATTCAGGCCAGTATATTATACTTCTGTGCACCGCTAAGCAAGCTCCTTAAGGCTTTCTTTTTTAAACCAGGAATATGTGAAGCTAGTTTAGCTTAGCGGTTACCATCATGGCTGCTTTGCTGATGAATTAGCAGAAGTAATTTAATTGGTAGTGTTCTGAGATATACGGTTAGTTAACCTTTAGCTAGCTAGCTTTAAGAGCAGGCTAAGTTGTACATGTTAGCCTGGTGCTATGCTGTTTTGTCCAAAGCGGATGGGAGGCATGGAGAGGGGCTGAGACACTAACCCAGCCGGGAGGAGATCAAGGCCTTACTCATGCAGTGACTCACTAATCACATCTGAAATACTTTCCTGGGTTTTTAATATGTGAACTAGCCGAATCCAAAGTATTAAATGCCTCACTGCTGGTGGGAATGTCTACTGAAACATGGCTGTTTTTCAGATGTTCATTCATCTCTTCCACAGGCCATAGCAGAAGTCCGTATTCAGATGTAGCTAGCTTTGTATCAGTTCATGGATGAGAAATATTTACTAAACTTACTGTTCCTTTCTGACTTGTTTTCCAGCTACCATGGAGCTAAACGACGCCAACCTCCAAACTCTGACTGAGTACTTGCGGAAAACACTAAACCCTGATCCGCTTGTCAGGCGTCCAGGTACTCCAACTTCTCTAAATGTAAAATCTGAATATTGTGGTTCGTAACTAGAACTCATGAAGAAATTACTTTTATTTTATTTATTTTTTTAAACGTCTCATTTTTCCTACAGCGGAGAAGTTTCTGGAGTCGGTGGAGGGGAATCAGAACTACCCCGTCCTGTTACTGACGACGCTAGAGAAGTCCCAGGATGATGTGATCCGAGTTTGTGCAGCAGTCACCTTTAAGAACTACATTAAGAGGAACTGGCGTATAGTGAGTCTCAGCTTTATGGTTTCTGCTCAGGGAGAGAATCGAACATATTTACAGGATGATATTTAGAGCATTCATCAGGAATGATTTTTTGTGTTTTTTTTTTTTTTTTTTTTTTCTTTTCTTTTTCTAGATTGAAGATGAACCAAATAAAATTTCAGATCCTGACCGGACAGCTATCAAGGCCAACATTGTAAATTTGATGCTGACAAGTCCAGAGCAAATACAGAAACAGGTACCGGCATTATAGACATGTACCTTTCTGCATGTGTAATCTTTTCTTATTGCTGAAAATAGACCATTTTGCTTGCAAATGACATGCCTCAAACTTAATGAATTATTAAGAAATTGCATACAGCCTGCCTTAAGTGGTTCCAGTATGGACCATATAAATAAATATGAATTCATTATTGAGCTAAACTGGCAAGTAACGTTTCAGTGTGCTTGCCAAATCCTGTGTTTGTACTTAGCTATGCTAAAAAGCAGCACTTATCACAATGTTATTCAAATGTATGATGGGCAAATTTTTTGCATTAGTGAGTAATTGTACCTGAAGTCTTGATCCTCTTCTGGTTTGTGTCCTCAAGAGAAAGGCTATGAGCTGTGGTGCTCTCTCGTCGCATGAAACGAGTCTGGTTTGATTGTGACTAGCATCTTCATTTTCTCCTGATGGTGGATAGCATGTTGATCGAGTGTTATATAGCAGTGTTTGTGATCCTGTACTGTGCTCAGTTTATTCACGGCTTTCAGCGTTATTTATTACGATGATTCTCAACCTTTTTTTCAGCCATGAACCCTGGCACATTCTGACGCATCCTCAGACACGTCGTGTAATAATTATTGTATTCAAATTTACTATAATCTATGGTCATGTGTAATATATAAAGTATTCCACACTACATGTTTTCATAAACCAGAAAGTGTTATGTTATACATTTTTAGTTCAGTGTTGGATTTGATTCGCTACCTGCAATTCACATCGACACCACCATTTCATATTAGACATTTAATTTTATCCATCACTGTTAAACTCGTGGCTTTTTTGAAAGTTAAAATGGATTCAAAGTATATTTAAAAAGCACCCGGTTTATACATGGTTTAAGTATTTTTAGAAACCATCCCTAGGGACTGCTGCTGTTATGCCATGGACCACAAGGGGCTCTGGTTGAGAAACACTGCTTTAATATTCCTCATTCTGGAAATGTTCGCGTTAGTTCAAGCTCATTAATATCCGTATTAAAGGTTGTTTCTTCCGACAGTCAGAACGTGTCTTTGGTTCACCTGCAGAGTGCAGCAGGAGGCAGAAATGAGAAATGTGCCCCAACATCGAGGTGCTTCACACCAGTGAGGAAACAAATATAGGAATTAAAATGTCGATTGAAAAGTTTTCTTTAATGAAGGTCAATAGGAAGTTCAGTTTCTCTTTCTCTGGATGTTTGACAGATGCATATTAAAGAATAACTTGTACCTGATTTTTGCCAGGCATTTGCGTGTGGAGAAAAAACATAACAGCAAAACAATAGACGGGATATATAATCTGCTTGTCTCAGGCATGCAGGCTCACAGTTTATCCACCCCAGTGGTCTCTGATACTGTACACCACACTGTTTATAAAAAAGTAACAAACGTGCATAGCAAAGATACAGCATTCATCTTGAAGCTCAGATTACGTTCCTCCCCAGATGGTTTGGAGTCAGTTCTTTTGTGGAGAACGTGCCAGTGTTTGTATATCAGCAGAATTGTAGATCAGTGGTGAATTGGATGACATTTGCAATATTATTTGTATTTTCATAGTTTCTTTCATGCTACTATGTACAAATGGTATTCTGTAACCAGGTGATGTATAAGCTTCACTTGTTAATAAAATTTCCCTCATCATAGCTCTGTTACAAGCGTGGTCAGATAAAGTACATTTAGGCTAAAGAAAAAATAAAATGTTTTTTTTTTTTTTTAACATGCAGCAGCTCGGAGGAATTAAAATCTGTTCATGATTTAATGAGTGTGACGAGCGCTATAGGTTTGACCCTGTTTCTTTCCTCAGCTAAGCGACGCTATCAGCATCATTGGGCGAGAAGATTTCCCGCAGAAGTGGCCTGATCTCCTGACTGAGATGGTAACGCGCTTCCAGAGCGGCGATTTCCACATCATCAACGGCGTGCTCCGCACCGCTCACTCGCTTTTTAAACGGTATGTCGGGAACTCCTTGGTTTCTGTACTTTGTGAAATGCACTTTTCTAGAGTCTGCCAAACCGTCATGGCTTGGATAAAGATCAGAGAACCTGGTGATCGGGCAGGAAGCCGTGGCTTCAAGCTTTTGTCTGATGGCAGCTACTGCTGCTCCCCGGGAAAAGACATTTAAACCCGTTTCTCCGAGGATCTCTGTTTAGGCATCGATTAATTTTAGCAACTTGGCTAATGGTGGATAACAACATCTGTTAAACATCTTTCTCTGTCAGGTACCGGCATGAGTTCAAGTCTAATGAGCTCTGGCAAGAGATCAAATTGGTGTTGGACACTTTCGCCCAGCCTCTTACTGAGCTCTTTAAGGTGAATACACAGTGCTTTTTTTGTTTTTCCTTCCCCCTTTCTCAGGCCTAGTTCTTCTTTTAAACAGAAAATGCCCATTTTTTTTTTTTCCCTCTCCACTCCTAGGCTACGATCGATCTGTGTCAAACTCATGCTACGGATGTCAATGCCTTGAAGGTCCTCTTCTCCTCCCTTACACTCATATCAAAGCTCTTCTACAGTCTTAACTTCCAGGTATAGTATCTTCTCTTAATGTTGTTATTTTACTGTTGTAATCATGTGCATACTGGACTATGATAAACATGATCTAGGACTTTTTACGTGTTGCATGCAGTAGCCTTGACTACATGTCTTGCTTTACACTTTGTCCAGGATCTTCCTGAGTTCTTTGAGGACAACATGGAGACTTGGATGACACACTTTCACAATTTATTAACCTTGGATAACAAGCTCTTACAGACTGATGTGAGTTCATGCTTCTCATCTAGTTAAGAACTTAAAACTTGACCCTTTTGTAGTACAGGGTGTCCATCACGATGTTCAGCTTTACTGGCTATACCAAAGGTTTCTGTGAATTCAGATCCTCTCCCAGGAACACATGCTCTGAGAAGGGATTACACCTTGGGACACTAGTCTGTTGAAGTACGCACACTCGTCACACCAAGGGCCAATTTAGAGTAGCTGATCCACCCACCAGCATGTGTTGGGAGGGGGTAGGAATCCAGAGAACACAGAGGAAATGCACAAGGACAAGACTTGTGAAATGCTGCACAGACAGCAACCCTAGCTCAGGATCGAAGCAGGAGCCCTGTAGCTGTGAAGTGACAACACTACCCACTGCAAATCTTAGTGTATTATAGGCTAATCTTACCCAAGGTAATGATATAGACTCATTTGGTCCTGAGGTGGTCTGTCAAAGCTTTGTGTCCTTTGGTTTTGGTGGAAAATGAGTTCATTGTAGCTTGTTCGTTTTCAGGATGAGGAGGAAGCCGGTCTCTTGGAGCTGCTAAAATCTCAGATCTGTGATAACGCAGCTCTTTATGCTCAGAAGTATGATGAGGAGTTTCAGCCCTACCTGCCTCGCTTTGTCACAGCCATCTGGAATCTCTTGGTCACCACGGGGCAAGAGGTCAAATATGATTTGGTGAGTTTTAGATCACTCAGTTTGTGCGTTACACAATTACAATACACTGCTCTGACACATTAGTGGCTTGTGGCCAAAGCATCATATAGACTAATCAGATTTCCTGAACTTCTCCGTGAAAGGTTCTCATGGGGTTTATTGTTGTCTCTTGCAGTTAGTGAGCAATGCCATCCAGTTCCTGGCATCGGTGTGTGAAAGGCCACACTACAAGCATCTGTTTGAAGATCAGAACACACTCACCAGCATCTGCGAAAAGGTCATCGTCCCCAACATGGAATTTAGAAGTATGTGCTGCGTTTTGGATCAATTTCTTGCCCTGATGTTTGTTTGTTCCTGCAGATACTTTGGCGTGTTTCCTTTATTTGTAATCGCCGTGTTGTTAATGATGTGTGATCAGGTGCGGATGAAGAAGCATTTGAAGACAATTCAGAAGAGTATATTATTAGAGACCTTGAAGGCTCAGGTATGAATTTGATTAGCTCCTAATTAATAATGGTATTAAATGAATACCATTTAACGACGCTATTTAAGGTCAAATCCATAGACCCGTGTGAAAGTGAAAATATTTTATTTACCCATATCAGTTGGAGTGTATTTTAATTTTGAACACCATGAAAAAGATCAGAAATGTAGCTGCACCGTTTTTCTTCTCAGACATTGACACAAGGCGGCGAGCCGCCTGTGACCTGGTGCGAGGACTGTGTAAGTTCTTTGAGGGCCCTGTGACAGCCATTTTCTCCGGCTATGTAAACTCCATGCTGACCGAATACGCCAAGAACCCAGCATTGAACTGGAAGCACAAAGACGCCGCTATCTACCTAGTGACATCACTGGCTTCCAAAGCCCAGACACAGAAGGTCAGGAGTTAACTACCACTTTTATCTGAGCATCAGTCTGTGTAGAGCTGTGTTATACGGTTCTTTATACTGATCTAAGAAAAAGACCACAGTTTGTCTGATTAAGGTTTGGTTTTGAGCAGCATGGAATCACGCAGGCCAACGAGCTGGTGAACCTGAATGAGTTCTTTGTGAACCATATTCTTCCTGACCTGAGGTCTCCCAATGGTAAACAGGATTCACTTATTAATCCAGATTAATACAGCTTCACTGCTCTAGCTGAAATAACACAAGGTTGTCCTGTTTATATTTACAGTGAACGAGTTTCCCGTCTTAAAAGCAGATGCTATAAAATATGTCATGACCTTCAGAAGTCAGGTAAACCCTTCTCTCCTTTCACATCTTTATGAAAAAGGTTGCCTTGTCTTTATCACATTCTTCCTCTGTCTTATTGTGTTTTGTTGCAGTAGAAACTTGCATTAATCTGGTACTGGCAAATAAAATGCGATGTTAGTGAGTTGTAAAATCTGCATTGTGATTATAAAAGGACTGTTGACAAATGAGGCCGCAGAACCATTTTTGTGGATCGAGTAAATTATTATTATTTTTTTAATGGCATGGACAAACCAGATTTGTTTCCTGCCATGTGTGCTGAGGAATGAACTCGTATATGGAGCTATTAAAAATGATTACAGCTGTCTCAATTAATAGGGATGAGGTGGTGATTTAATGAAACCAATTGCCCTTGTTCATTTTGTCTTTAATTTGCTCTGGCCTCGTCTCAGCTTCCCAAGGAGCAGCTTCTAGAAACTGTTCCTCTGCTGGTTACTCACCTACGGGCTGAGAGCACGGTGCAGCACACCTACGCAGCTCACGCTTTAGAGCGCCTCTTCACCATGAGGGGAGCCAACAACTCCACACTGTGAGTGCTGATACATTCCCGCATCATCTAGAGCACCGGTTCTTAACTCTTTATCCACACAACACTCTGAATCGGTCGCATCGTTTGCTTTAGGTCTGAAGATGAACTTTTGAAGATGATGCGTTACACTTGTAGCTTACTGAATCTGATGCACTTTATGATTAACACTTTCCAAAGGTTCATACTTGACTCTTTAGTGTGTGTGTTGTTTACCTAAAATATTTGCTGTTTCTTGTCTGTGTGTATTGTCAATCATAAATGTGTGTTGATGATAAACTTGTATTATTCTTGTTATACCTGATGGACATAAACTAACGTGTACTTTTAGTGGAATTGGTTGGAAGATGGAAGACCACTATAACTCCTCCACTGTCCCAAGTTGATCATGTTTTTGCGTTTCCCCTCCGTCCTTCACTCTTTAGTTTCTCAGTTGCTGAGATTACACCTTTCACAGAGCAGCTCCTCACCAACTTGTTCAGTGCTCTGGCAATTCCTGGCTCGTCAGAAAACGAATACATCATGAAAGGTGCCTCTTTGTCACAAGACAAATGTTTGTTTTATGCTAAATCTGCCACACACTTGTTACTTCTATTTATTTAAGTAATATATATTTACTTGTGTGCAATGATTTAAAAGCTCATTTGATGTGGTTTACAGCTATCATGCGAAGCTTCTCGCTTCTCCAGGAAGCCATCGTGCCCTACATCCCTACACTGATTGGCCAACTCACTCAGAAGCTCCTTCTAGTCAGCAAGGTAAGAAAATTGCATACGGAGTCTAACAAAATGCGAAGGTTTTGCACAGTGTCCGGTCTGACAGCCCCTGTCTCCAGTCATGGCAACGGACACACAGACAGGACACAGATTAAAAGCTGTCCAATAAAGGGGACATTTCCTAAGGAGGACTTGGTCCTAAAGGCAGGATGGGACATTGATTTAAAAGGTTTCACTATTTGCTAGAAAGGCGAATTATTCCTGTTTTTATGGGTTAAGTGAATGTATTACGGTTCAACCAATATGAATATTTTGCCTGTAATTAAATTTTAAGAAGCTAAAATTCCAGTAACAGCCCAAATTCAAACAGCAACTTACTCTTAATGTGAACATAAAACATGCCATTTATAAATCCTATCTTCTATGAAAATGTCTTTAAATTCTCTTTAACAAAAGTCCCTTATAAATGATTTTGGTCTTATTAAACAGTGAGTTTGGTTGTTTCAGATAGTAAATAGTATCTCCTGTATCTGGTTTTCTTAATGTGTAATAAAGCAATGATATTGTTTGGTGTTTACAAATACTGAGTGTGTCAAACCTTAATATCAGACTGATACAAGTTGAGTGACCATGACTAGTACCGTAAAAGTTTTAGAAGTCACTATTGATTAAAGAGCATGTTTGTCCAGTGCATGCTTTTTTTTTTTAAATCAGTCTTTTTAAGCATCACCCTGATGTGTTTGTTGTCTATCCAGAATCCCAGTAAGCCCCATTTCAATCACTACCTGTTTGAGTCGCTGTGCTTGTCCATCCGGATCACCTGTAAGGCGAACCCTGTGACTGTAGGCAGCTTCGAGGAGGCCCTCTTCCCCGTGTTCACAGAGATCCTGCAGAGCGATGTGCAGGGTGCGTAGACTTTACTTCACCAACCAGCACTTTCACCTTTTTAATTCTCACCGCATGCTACACTTGACCCTGATTTTATCACCGCTAACAACCAACCTTTGATATGGCTTGAGTTTAATTTTGTAAAATGTCAGAATTTTGAGATCAGCAGTGCCTTCAGGTAAATGGTCTTTGGGTCTTGTAAACAGGACAACATAATGCCTTCACTTAGAATGTAAAAGTGTGCAGTGTCTAACAACTATAATCAGTCGCTAGTCTTTGTGAGGTGTGTGTTAAGGACCAATACTGATGCATTAAAGAGCAGTGACGCCAATCTATACAACACTGCATATATTTATACACGTTGTTGACCTTTGTTAAAAGATCTGGGAAATATTCAAGACTTGTGCAGAATGAAAAGGTGAACTGTCCGGTTCAATACTTTTTATCATGCATGTGGACAATTCACGCTGTTGCTGATTTGGATTAAATAGTGTACACTGATTAAAATGTGTGTATACTGAATGATTAGTTTCATGATTCAATGATTAGTATTTGTTTCCCTAAAAGTATGTGCTGCTATTTGATTTTTTTTTCCCATAAGTGAAATAATAAACAGCTTTGTTTGGAAAGTGGCAGTTTTGTTCACAGCCTACAAAGAATGATGGGGAAAAAAAAATCATTGTTTAATTTAGTAAATCAACAATTCTATAGTTATACAGTCTTGGTGCACAGTGTTGATGGGTTGAGAAACCTTACACCCCTCCCCCTTTTTTTATTTTATTTTTTTTTAATATGTAAATTCCTCTTCATCTCTCTCGCTCTTGCCCCATGCAGAGTTTGTGCCGTACGTGTTCCAGGTAATGTCCTTACTGCTAGAGATCCACTCTAGTGCTATCCCTTCCTCCTACATGGCTCTGTTCCCTCACCTGCTGCAGCCTGTCCTGTGGGAGCGCACAGGTAACATCCCGCCTCTGGTGCGCCTCTTGCAGGCCTACCTGGAGAAAGGAGGAGGCACCATTGCCAGTTCAGCTGCAGATAAGATCGTGAGTAATCGATTGCACACCACTGATGTGTTAATTTGGTTTTTATAGTTTCTGAACAGAGTGGAACAATATGAATATATTATGAAACATATCGAGACTTCACACACCACTGTGCCAGATTAAAGTGTTGCCTTCAATCCTGATCATCTCCGTGCTTTGCTTCTCCAGCCTGGTCTCCTCGGCGTGTTCCAGAAGCTCATCGCCTCCAAGGCCAATGACCACCAGGGTTTTTACCTGCTTAACAGTATAGTGGAGCACATGCCCCCGTGAGTGATCATCCGTAACTCTAAAATCTTAGGTTCATTTTAGGAATTTTATTTATTTATTTATTTTTGTCCTAATTGGCTTATTTCCTCCTTCCCCAGGGAATCAATTAGTCAGTATAGGAAACAGATTTTCATCCTACTCTTCCAAAGATTGCAGAGCTCCAAGACCACCAAGTTCATCAAGAGTAAGTGGAAAGAATGCCATGTAGATTCTACAGTCTGCTAGCAAACTACATGAGTACCACAGATTCTGGACATCTGACCGAACCATAACTTCACCTCACCACAATTTTTTGCTTGCTCCACAGGTTTCCTCGTCTTCATTAACCTTTATTGTGTGAAATATGGGGCAATTGCGTTGCAGGAGATATTTGATGACATCCAGCCAAAGTGAGTAATGTCTGCTAAAATGAGGGGGTGAAAAATTTCAAGGGGTGTAGCTTGCCTAAGCGACTTAATGTGTTGGCCCACCACTGGTGTTGAGAATTTTAACTGATGAGCACGGATGAACAGTACTGATGTTCAACAGGCTCGGATTAAGGAGGTGGCCATGCACTGTGCTCATTAGAATGTTGGATCACATCCAGACAGGGATTTTTTTTTCCCCCCCTTATCCAAAGTGGGTGCTAAATGTTTCGCTGGAAGTTGAGTGTTATTATGCAAACATTTTGAATATATTCCTTTTTGCTCCCTGTGACTAAGTTCTTAGCTAAAGATAGGCTGTACTCAAAAACCATCAACCGTTCCAAAGCTCATTCCATACCATGTGCCTTTTTTGCTGTTTGTTTGATTGGCAGGATGTTTGGCATGGTGTTGGAGAAGATTGTGATCCCAGAAGTGCAGAAAGTATCAGGGCAGGTGGAGAAGAAGATCTGTGCAGTAGGCATCACCAAAATCCTCACAGAGTGCCCAGCCATGATGGACACAGAGTACACCAAGCTCTGGTAAGATCATGGTGATGTTTTTTTACTTAAAAGTTCAAAAACCAATGAGATAATGTTAAGCAAATATGTCGATCCAAACCTGATGAGCTAACAAAACTACAATGGCACACAGTTTTACTCTGAACGGTTTCTCATGGTTTGCAGTATTATAAGCACTCGCTGTGAAGTTACACAACTGTCAAGAATCCAGCTCTGGGTACTACAGATGCTTTTTTTTCCAACGTTGTGCTCTACCTCTTTACACACTTTTCATGTCTTGCTGTAGGCCCCTAGTGCTCCAGGCCCTGATCGGATTGTTTGAGTTGCCGGAGGATGACAGCATCCCTGATGATGAGCACTTCATCGACATTGAGGACACGCCAGGTTACCAGACTGCTTTCTCCCAGCTGGCCTTCGCTGGCAAAAAGGAGCATGATCCTATTGGAGATGCTGTCCACAACCCTAAAATCCTGCTGGCCCAGTCTTTACACAAACTCTCCACAGCCTGCCCTGGGAGGGTGAGGACGAGATGCACATTACGTGTGCCAGATTTTATTATTATTATTATTAGGGATGTAGAAGTTAGCCATCCAGTTCGATCTGATGCTTATTAAAACTGTCCAAACCTGACAGGAATAATTAGGTTCCATCATTCCTGCCTCAAATGTTTTCTTCCAAGTTGTCTGTGACTTCAGATTGATTAACAAATTTTACTTTCTGATTTGACTTTACATGTAAACTTGTCATGAACTAATTCTGATGAGAGGATAATCTGGCAGCCAGAAATCATAAGCGGTGCAGATGTATTAATGATGTAATTTCTAATTTAAGCAATTTGCAATTCAGTTACGTTTCAGTGTCGTGACAAAAAAGATTTTCAGGTGTTTTGCAATCATCAGCTAAAACTGCATCATTGTGACAAGCTAATTCAGTATGAACATTATCAATGTTTCTATTCTTGTACTACAATGGGGTTTTTAGGCCTTTGTTACTAAACATGGTTTATATGGATTTTTCTTGTCTTTCTTTGGGCAGGTTACCTCCATGCTGAGTACAAGTCTAAACGCTGATGCATTGCAGTTTCTGCAGGGTTACCTCCAGGCAGCTTCAGTCCAGCTCGTCTAAGACGGCTCGTCACTTCATCTCTGGAGACCGCCTGCGTTCAGACTGATGTACCTCGGTGCCAACCAACAGAACAGTCGACTTAACATCTTGCACCCTCCAGCGTCAAAGCTGCATTTTAAAAATGAGATTGTGACCGAGCAGAAAATAGCTAAGTTACCTGAGTGAAGAAGAGCCTCTGTTTTGTACTCTGTACTGGCCACTCAGTACCCGGTTACGCATTTGTGATCTAACATTCTGATCTGACTCTTTGCATCTGTTAACAATCCACAGACATCAGAATTACAGGATCTCCACAAAAAGAATCGACAGTATTGTGGAGCAGAAATGACCTATTGGACAACACAAGTGGGATGACATTTGATGTCTTTAATGTAGAGTGGGAGTTTTTTTTCCATGTAGCTTCAGGAGTGGTTTTTACTGTATGATTAAGGGCTGTCATTGTGGCACTAAAAAAAGCTCTTTTTCTTTGTTGCATGTCAGTGTTTTTGTCTGGTCTTAGTTTTAAGGCTTTGTCTCATTGTTAATAAAGAAAGGATTATACACTTGTATAATTATCACAACTTATTCCTTACTGTTGCAAAGCATTGCTTGATTTTACATATAAAGTTGCACATGGGTGTGTAATGTTCACCACACCTCCATTAATATGACTACATTTTAAGAATTTGTCATTATGTGAACCACAGCACAGTTGAATGCTAGCATCCTAGTCATAGGGTTAATATTTACATTAATTACCTCTGCTTGTGTGTTATAGTATTTTAATATAATGGCATGGTCTGTCGTGTGTTATTCCTTCTGTGATGCATCAAATGGTTAAACTTGATTACATCAGTGCTAAACTGACATTGTGTTGAAATCTGACATGTAATGGATGAACACCATTCTTCCTAAAGGTAATCCTTCAGTTGGTGTTCTCAGTGGTAGAGTGGGCTGTCCAACATCACTCCAAAACCCATGCATGGAAGTGAGAAGCTCTGCAGAGAGTGAAAGCATACAGTTTACCTAACATTATTCATCAAACCAGTCAGTTACCCTTATAATGTGTCGGTGTGAAGGATTCATCCTGGAAGAGATCATGTTCATCAGGATGGAAATGTTTCTTCATAGCACAGGTCCTGACCCTGGTCCTGGTGTAGCTTGACTTATATTTTAGTGTTGTCCCTGCTCAGTCAAACCCGCTTCATCTTCTAGGCTGATCGACAGCCGTGTCTGAGTGGGCGTGGGTGTGCTGGAGCAGAGAAACACTAACGTAACGTGTAAGACAGGACGTTCTCTAGGATCAGAGTTACAAACTTGTGTATTATAAAGTAAAGGTAGCAACATCAAAACAGCGCTGAAACAGTATCGCCAATGTAGTGACACTTCAGAGAACCAATAGTGACTTCTGGTGACAGGTTTTGTGTTTTGCAACATTACCTAAAGTCTATATGTGCCCAAGCTGCTGTATGGACAATATGGAAGACACCGGTGGGCTCTGAGATACAGTGCTGTCCTTATCAGATCAAATTAATCAGCAGATACTAAAACAATGAACAACTATGTGGATTTACTGCCCTTCCATCTGCCAGAAGTTATGTTCGGAGAGACAGATAGAGGAGGAGAGAGACAGGCGGAGGGGGAGGGGGAGAGAGAGAGAGAGAGAGAGAGAGAGAGACAGACAGAGAGGGAAGGAAGGACTTTAGGAAGAAGAGTTAGAGAAGAAGAAAAAACACGGCATCCAGACGAGCCCAGAGTTTGGCGAGAAACAGAAGGTAAATCTGACTGTAATGAAGCCATTGTTTACTAAACCGCCGAGCTTTCACTGTGTTTGGCGCAAGTCTGTCTATCGAAATATGTCTATAAGAAAAGAAGGCAGCTAGTTTCTCATGTTGAGCCTCCAGCAATTAGCATCGGGTCTCGCGAGCCCAGTACAGGTGCGTGTAATCAGAGCTCTCACTTTTCTGGAGAATGTGTGTTTAAAAAAATCATTCGTCTGTACTTCTGAAAAACTTCTTCGCTCTAACAGCTTCTCCCGGAATACCGCCGCGGTCAGCCGGAGCATGGAGGTGCGTTACCCGTGCTGCTGAGGTGTGAGAGCTGGGAGTAGATTAGAGGGGCTTCAGAACCGCCGGGACACCAAATTAAGTCACAGGAGCAAATATTAGCTGTATATTTTGTCATGCAGGCAGTTATGATGTGGTTTCCAGCCCCAACAAGGTGTTACCGATGAGCGCTAGGTTTTAAATAACAGCGGTAATGGCGACGTTGGTGGTTATCACAGCCATTTTCTCGCCCTTTACACCGCGCACTGCTTCATGGTGTTAGTTAGAACCCTTCAGGAGTACAGTAACCACATTATAGGAATAGCAGAAAATGATCGTTTAGTCGTGTTTTTATGACTTCTGATAAGAAAATCTGCCTTTTGCATTAAAGGCCTGAGAAAGTAAGCAAATATTGTCATTGAGCCAATTTTTGAATATAGATTTATTTTTAAATTGATTATATTGGTTGAACAATCTAAAATGGTTATTCTGAACTGAAGGTTTATGGAAATTGGTAGTTTTGATACATTGTAATTACATAATAAACAGACTGGAGACCGGCCTCTTCATCACTTTGGAGCACTTGTCATCCATCCATCCATCCATCCATTATCTACACCGCTTTATCCGTCTGGGTCGCGGGGAAGCTGGAGCCAATCCCAG
>JAQQZX010000016.1:14465356-14480815 GCA_030068355.1 Notoglanidium maculatum | reverse complement strand
AAACCCACGCATGCACGGGGAGAACATGCAAACTCCACACAGAAAGGCACTCTGGGTGACCCGGGGATCGAACCCAGAACCTTCTTGCTGTGAGGCGACAGTGCTAACCACCGTGCCCACTTGTATCATATTTGTATAAATCTGCATACTGAACTTCTGTAACCTGTCACGCTGATTGACGCATGCGCGGTGAGTCCATCTTGCTGCTAAAGTCAGTACATGCAGGTAAATTGTCACCTTGAGTAAATGAATTGAACATAGGACAATATTTCTTCAGAACTTAAATAGCTGCGTAGTTACCAACGTGTTGCATTCTGGGTAATTTCCTAGCTCACAGTGATGTCAGATAAAAACAACAGATTTGTCTTCTAAAAGTTGTGCTGTTGGGTGTGAGAATCAGAAAAGTGTTAATACACACATTTTTACCACGCACTAATGAATCCGACATGTTTCCAAGCCGACAGGAGACGGTTGTGTTAGCAGGCAGTTAGAGGGGATATATGCTGAGTCTCAGTTTGCATAATGTCAACATGCAGTGCAGTAAGATTAACACGATGGTGTATTCAAAATGGTCAATATGTTGAGTGTGCAACGCTGCACACTTCTCACCCTCAATGGTCACCATCTTGGCTGCGTAACAGAAGGGGCGTGACCACCAACCTGTTTTCAGACAGTCGAAGGAGGGTGAAAGTGATCTGATTTCCACGTCACGTGAAATATCTATGCACACAAGCGACAGAAGTGTTTGATTTGAGATAACACTACCCTGTCAAAATTCATACACTACACAAGTAAGTACATAGTATGCACACTGAAGTTGTATGCAAACTGAGACAGCCTTTGTTCAGAGTAGCACCATCTTTGCAGTGCACATTTCGTCACAGGTAAGTAGCTAACTTTCATCCAAGTGAACTAACTAATATACTAACTTAATTTATATCGCTTTAACAATCCTACACAATGAAACCTACCTACACACCTAAAATCAACAGCAAGAAACTTGCTATCTCATGCTAGATATCTAGGTCACGTTCCTACTGAGGAGTGGACGTTTAGCAAGGAACTTGTACCCTTAAAGGATTACGTCTTGAATGTGCCCACAAACTTCCAACGTGTGAGCATCAAGAGCCTGTGATTTGTCTCTCTTGTAATTGCTCAGAATTGATGAGATATGCACCTCTAAAGCTCTGCACACCCCTGATGCCTGCTGATCTGTGCTCATGGGTGAAAGATGTTTTAAAAGGCTTTGTTCTAGTCACATTTATTATCTTGTGTGAAATAACTCCAATTTTATTATTGCAGGTGAATTGTGCAAGAGCATAATCAGCACCAAGATGAAGGTCGTAGGCATCCTGCTGATGGGTAAGTCTCAGTGTTCACATGGTGCTACAAAAGGCCTTCAGCTTTGCTGGTTAATGCCCCTTTACAATCTCATATTGCCAATAAAATAAAAGATTTACTCTCTAAATACTAAATACGAAAGGATTTGCCTTTTAATTTATCACAGTATATTTCTAAAATCTGTTGCATTTTTGGGTTCCTGTAGAACATTCGATGTTTGGTAGTAAAGTGGAGTAAACTTAACTAGTGGCAATTATGGACTGAATATTTTGTATGTTGTCCTGATTTGGTTCTGATTTTCTCTCTCCTCCCTCAGTTTATCAGTCAGTGTCGCAGCCCCTTATTTTCCCTGATGAAGCAGCCATAGTGAATCGACCTGTGACTTTTCCAGGTAACTGCTCTGGGAAAGTGGTTAAGTGGAAAATCATTCATCTCACTGAAGAATCCATTGCTGTGTGTCAGCATGGGATTTGTAAGATTGAACAACGTTTTCAGAAAAGATTTTCGGTCTTGGCCAATACCAGCACAGGAAATTTCTCCTTGAGCATCAATTCAGCTGTTTTCAACGACGTCGGCTACTACAAGTGCACCTGTGATGAACAGTCTGTCAGTGGAAGAAAACTAAAGGTTTATGGTAAGAGTATATAACAGAATTCTGGCTGGTTTGTGTCAGGTGTAGCGTTTACACTACAGATAACTTTGACTGAACATTCTTAATGGAATTTCTTTGCCTCTGTCAGACCCTAGGGTTGTGAGTTTTATTGAGGGCGAGAACATCACCCTCCCGTGCTACGGAGACACTCGGCAGGATGCCAAGGATGTACTGTGGAAGAAGGATGGAAAGAAATTGCTGGAGTACCCTTATGCAATTACCGATGAAGCCTCAGCAGGCAGATTTACAATGTCAAAAGAAGGCTTTCTAGATGGCGATTTGTCACTCCACGTCGGTTCGGTTCGGCTGTCCGATGCTGGGCTTTATCTGTGCCTTATTCATGGGGAATCTCGTGATGGAGACCCACGTGCTGTTCTGCTAATGGTGGAAAGTAAGTTTATCCTTCAATCATGCACCCTGTCAGCGTAGCGGTATTTAAGTACATGCTTTCACGCACTTTAGGTGTTTCTAAATAAAAAAAATAAATAGATCGTTTTCTCAGTCTACAAACATTTCAATTAAAATAATCTAACAATAAGTTATTTTCTATTATCCTTTTTAGAACGCCAACCAGAGTGCCAACCACCCACAACCCCCAACAGCTACATACCACAAGCAGTAACACTGGGACTGGTCCTCCTCGTCATCATCGGAGTGATCATTTACTGTGTGAGAAGATGCAGAGGACCTCAGGATGTGACGGCCACCAATCCAGGGCCTCCTGTCCAAGAGGAAAACCCAATGATCCCAAAGCCTTCTACGACACAGCCCATCCGCGACTAAACAAGAACATCAGACCACATTTTCTGCACTTCTTCTCCTGCTATTTTCCAGATATTGACTATAAACCAACTTTAACTTGTCCTTCCGGTGCCTGAATAGTGTGCTTGCAAACAGCTTTTCGAATGATGTATTCATTCTCTTATTTTCCTGTAGGTTTTTCCCCCACTGAAATGATTGGAGATTCGGAATGCATTTTTGGCCCCATTCAAATGCATTTAGTTTTACAATCAGGAATTGGACGTCTTCCTGCTCGGTCACGCTTCATCTGAGAGCCACCAAACTACATTTCATAGCCCAGATCCACTCGCCCCAAAACACACATCCATCCGTCATAAGCTGCACTCGTCTTTTTTTGCGCTTTGCAGCAATCACACTTGCATTTTTTTTGCCGAAATGCCCCTTTAGTTTCATACTACCTTTGCCTGTTTGCACCACAGCCAGCGTTTTGTTCTGACTGAGGTACACTGCCACGGTTATCCATTAATTATTGTATATTTATACTTATTTCTGTACCACATAGGAATGTAGCCTACTTCAGAATTGGGGTTGTCAGATTCGGTCATTTCTGCAGTTCATGTGAAAAGTAAATATGATAGTTAAATAAATAATTGCCTATGGATCCAGACTATACAGAACCCCCTGTATATTTGCTCTGTGGAGATTAGATATTTTATAACTTATAGAGAGTAATATGTAATTTATTCTGCATTATTATCTTTTAAATTATTATTATTTTATTTTAAAAATGAATTTGTTTCAATTTGAGTAAATTGGAAAGATTTTGTGAATAAATTGTATTTTAAATGTTTTATTTAAAAAATGTTCCAAAAAAGAATATTCAAAAATATATGACAAATTTACATTCCTTATGTCAAGCTTTCCTCATTTATATATTGACCAAAAGAAAAAAATATAATTTTAATTCAAGATTCTTTCATTATATAATAAATAAAAAAAAAACTTTCAAGTAACACTCGCAGTCATAACAGACCAGTTCACCTACCTTAGTTTATAATCAGTTATCAATTTGTAATCAGTTACTTGCTCATTATAATGATCATTATAATGAGGGGCAGCTCATCTCCATGAATACACAATACGTCTACTGTATATTCCACAACAACTGTTTTCATTCATTGTACAAACAGTGACACTGATAAAACTGTGATTACTGCAGTATTACATGTTAAACTGTAACGTTGTTGATGTATTTCACTGTAAATTGCACAGTTAAAAAGTGTACAGTTAAACTGGCAAGTGTGACACGCTCGTGCAATTCAGTTAGATGTCAGACAGCAGTAGAAGTGGTGATGACACTAGTTTTATCATTTAATGCACCATCTACTGTCATTTTTTTTATCTTAATAATGCTGCCATAAAATACCTTTATAGTGGTTCCACTGGAAATGATTTAAATATCGTGTTAACAATAAAAGTAAATTACTTTTTATATTCTAAACCCTGATCTACTTTTCTTTTGCAGTTGTTGGTTGTGTTCTCTCTGTTCGCTTCAGGTATCTCTCTCTCCTCCTTTCTAGGTGTTTGTCTCTGCTGGCTTCAGGTAGGTATACGTATGTTTGCTTCAGTAATACAGTATTAAATATTGTAATAGTAAAACATTACAGCATTGCCTCAAATATATTTTTCACATATTTTAATGGAGAGTGATTAAAGCTGCACTATGTAGGGTTTCTGCTTTCTAGCGGTGAGGTTGCAGATTTGCAGTCACCTGAATGCCCCCTCTCTCACCCCTCCCTTTCCAGGTGTGTATTAGAAGGTACGGTGGCCATCAGGTGCGTACAATTCGAGTGCTTCCAAAATGATATCACGCATCACCGAATCGAGTAGCCAGTAAACTGATGAGGTCACTTTAAATAGATATTTAGAAACTGTATTTAGTTATTTAGGCTGTAAAACCATAGGTTATAACTTAGATAATAAACACACCGTAAGATGGCTCAGTGTGTTTCACATTGTGGTAGTGTTTTATTGCTAGTGAATAGTTTTTTTTACTTGTTCCGCATTGTGGTAGGGTTTTATTGCTAACGTTAGCAGGATACATTTGTTTTTTTTACATTTGCCAACTTACCAACTTTTTAACGTTACAAGATTAGAGATACAGAGAGAGAGAGAGAGAGAGCCAGGCGCGGAAGCGGAGCAAACCGAGCTGCTGCTGCTTCTGCTGCTCAAAAAGAAAAGGAAACCGTGGAAACCCTTCAAAATAAGCAACAAGAAGTAACAGAGGTTTGTATTTATAAAATGATTTTATTATATGGGTCTGTGCAATATGAACAACACTAACAGAGCAGAAATTGGTAGTCAGGAGTTTGGTGTGTTATCGCAGTGTAACAGGAATCATTACTTGGGAAACATCAGTGATGCTAATGAATGATTATATAAATACAATAGGAACAGTATCATGCGGTGATATTTTGACATTATTTAAATCCAATTATGTATCCAGCACAAAACATATACTTTAAATGAATTTCGATGCCCGTTAAATTTCAGAAATTCCACAGACTGACTGTTTTAAAATTAACCTATATATAATCTATATAACCTTGCACATTGACCACTCTCGGTGCTTCCTGACAGATTCATGCTGCCTGTTATAAAAACACGAAATGCAGAAAGCGTTCTCTAGAGGTTTGTCCCTTCTGGGCTACTGTAGCAGTGCATCATGGTGGCTCCGTAGAGATGGACCTGCACCCTATGTAGATATAAAGGGCTCATTCTATGCTTAAAAAAACACAACAATTCATAGCGACAGGTATTTTAACACTAAGGGAAGCATACTTGGGTAATTCCATAAGTATATTATGCAACAAATAACCTGTTTCTGCTGCTAGATAACCACAAAATCCTACCTAGTGGACCTTTAAAACCTGGTCAGTTTTGAATTATATATATATATAAATGACATATGCATGTTACTGACATGATAAAATGTGCAAATATTGCAGTAGTCCTGTATTTTTAAAAAAAAAAAAAAAAAAAAAGAGGGTGGTGAAGGCTTAAGGACACAGAAAATTCATAATCTCTATTTGGGGGTCGTTAGTCTAAAAAGTTTGGGCACCCCTGTACTAGGTGTGGGTTGTGAGTGATAACTTGAGGCTATGTTGAAACTGTTTGTAAACTCGAATGTTGTTCCATGTGACATGTCTCTCAGGCGCACGCGCACGTCTTTCTTTGAAGGAACGACAGAGTCGTACGCTTTCCTTATATGGCGCGTGACGTCACTGACATCAAGGGGCGTTTGAGTTCTCCCCGGCTTCCAGCCGGCCATGTGAGTGTGAAAGCTTGTCCGACATTAGTGAAGCAGTTCGCGATTTTTAAAGTTTTGCAGTCTTTGCAAGATCTAGTCTTTGAGAAACGTTTTGCAGCTCACATTTTGCATTGGTAAGTTTTCTTCTTCTTTTGTTATTGTTGTTGTTCTTCCTGGTCCGAAATCGTAGTTCATTACCAGGAACATGACGTTACACGACTACTGCTTCTGTGACGTAAACACTCTGAGGTTACTGTATATTGGCATTACTGTAGATAGTTTACGGACCTTTACTTCCCATTTTTCAAGAAAACTCTCGATTCACTCATGGATGAGTGAGGCAATAAGTTGAATGTGCGTTTCTGGAGAAAATGTAACGTGCTGATGTCCAGGGAGGCAGCAGCAGTACAGTAATACTGCTGCTCTAATGCACCACAGTACAGACGTCACATGTGAAAAATGTAAATGAAGACTGTTTGTTTCTCCTTCCTTACAACTCCTGCGATTATTTATTGTAGGGCCATTCTTGTGAGATAACGCACCATGAAGTTGGTTTTAAAGCCAGGTCTTCTTGGTAAGTATAAACCCATACTGTGTCCAGATTATTTACAAAAGAGTAATCTAAAACAGCGTTCAGTAGTAGACTGGAATTTAATCTGATTTAATTGTGTCAAATGGCCAAAATGTCTAATCTAATTTCTTCTCTGATCCATTAGTTTACCTGGTAAATCTGCAGTGCCAAGCTTTTGACGTCAGAGAAATCTTAGTTCATAATCCTGTGACATTCCTGTGTATCTTTTCTGAAAACTGCTCCGAGGTTCTGTGGATCCGCTTCATTCCCGTTACAGCCGTCATTGCTAAATGTCACAACCGGACATGTCAGATCCAACAACATTTTCCGAAAAGATTTGCAGTGTCAGGAGACACCAGCAGAGGAAATTTCTCCATGAGGATCAGTTCAGCAGCCTACAATGATGCTGGCTCCTACAGGTGCACCTGTGATGGAGAGCCAGTTTCTGAAGTCAAACTTAAAGTTTATGGTAAGTGTGCCTGCCATCATCAGCAAGAAGCAAAGATTCCATTCTTAATATGTCGGGTGTAGCTCTTACTGAAAAACAAATTAGTAAAACTAAAAAGAATAACATGATGGGTTTTTTTTGACAGTTCCAACGGTCATTAAGGCTTTTGAGGGGCAGAACATCACCCTCCCGTGCTACGGAAACACTCAGCAAGGTTTTAAAGACGTAAAATGGCTGAAAGCTGGACGCAGGATTCTTTTGTACACTCATAGAAAGAGATCTGTGACTACTGAGGAATCATCACCAGGCAGATTTACTGTATCAGTGGAAGGCTTTCCAGATGGTGAGCTCTCCCTACACATCAGTTCAGTTCAGCAGACTGATGCAGGAGTTTATCGGTGTCTCATCAATAATGAGGCTCAGGAAGGAGAACCTCGAGCTGTTATACTGAAGGTAGAAGGTAAGTTTATCCCTTATTTGAACTTTGCCAAAAAAAAGTTGCATTTATGTTTATTGGGAACTGGGTGTACATTGGTGTTGTGATTTATGTGAAAATGCAGTCCCACCTCGTACTCTTTGTGCTGGTGTGTAGTCAGTTAGTCTCCATTCATGTCATATGACACCATGTAAATAGCTCCGACACTAAACTGAAACATCGATGTTTATTAGTGTCGACAGTGCTGAACTCGGCCTACAGCTTTCCTAATATATTATCAAATTATTATCTTTTTTTTTTTTTATTAAACCAGAGCCACAATCAACAACCACCACCACCAACAACGGGGTTGGCGTAGCGGCTGGGCTACTTGGATTCGTCTTGGCAGGAATCATCGGCATGATCATCTACATTGTGAAAAGATGCAGAGTACCATGTGCAGGCAGTGCTCTTTAACCCAGCTATTCTAGGAATAGTTTATAGTTAGAGAGATCTGGTACACTGCTGTTATGAAATGATTTTATCTGGAAAAGAAACTGATTCCTGGTTTTTGGCTTGTTTATGAATTAAGTTATTTGTTTCATTCCATTTCGTCTTAATTATTAAAAAAAAAAAAAAAAAAAAAAATTCCTTAAAAAAAATGTACAAGTCAAAAACGGCTCATTGTAGATCCTCTACCATCCTTTTATATTGCCTTAATTCACAACTGTTTCAACACAAGAGAATTCAAAAGGCTTTAACAGAAAATCATTATCCATTATAATCTACATACAGCAGTTTAAAATTCAGATACATGTGTAGTGTAGTTAACATGTCATTAGAACAACAAAAACAATACTCATGGTTTTCTTTCCTTGGATGTGTCCAATGCTGGAAAATGCATCATGGAAATGCCCACCTCAGAGTTTCAGGGTTTGATAAATTGTATATTTATACAAGTTTCTCCTCACAGTCTACATTTGTCATTTTTCCTGCATCAGACAAAATGACCCAAGAAAAGAAAAGAACCAGAATACCTGGTTCAGGTGTGTTGGAGACAGAAAACCTAAAATGTACACTGTCTGGACATCCCCAAGAACATGAATTAAACTAGGAGAAACGGTCCAAATGAAGATCATGCGGACATCCACTGTTAATCCGAATGCAACTTGATCACCAATCAGCTTCTCAGCTTGCAAGCTACAGCAATTCATGTTAACCCTGAAACACACACCAAAAAAAAAAAAAAAAAACCACACGGACAAATTAGAACTCAAATCTAGACATTGTTAGTCAGAATACCCATCAATTCAGTGCTTCAGAAATCTTTGGCTTAAATTCAGACAGTCAACATGGTCGATCTGCCGGGGAAAAAAATTGGTCATCACAAAGGCACCATCATGCTCAAGTGAGTGAGTTACCTGCCTATAAGGCTTTCCAGCATACCTTGTGCATCTCCACATGAGGAGCATCCATGGGTCCATTCCAGAGTCCTCATGCTGTGGTCTCCTAATTAAAGATTAGAGAAGAATGTTTTAGGAAAGTAACTGCATGCAATTTTCCAAGCACATGTTCCAAAAGGTGCATCAGAACGTTTGGCTTAAATACTGAGCAGTCAACAGTATCGATCTGCTGGGGAAAAAAGTCTAGTCATCCTTTACACCATTTCAGTCTAATGCAGCACTGCAAATGAGATGAATCATGCAGAGCTGAAACTCACCTGTTTCAAACCTTGGAAAGCAAAGTATTGGAAACGTGGTCACCCAATGGGTCTCAGGTTCTAGAAGTAGTAAAAAGGAAAATGGGCATTTAGGGCATGTTCTTGGAAGTCAGTTATACTTGTTTGTACACTGAGTAATGGCTCAGACAGTTTGGCTTAATTTTGGAAAACGTCAACAGAGTCGATCTGCTGGGGAAAAAAGTTTGGTCATCATGTACGCCATTAGTCTAATGCAGCACCGCAATATCATTAAAGCAGCTCAAATGGAAATAGACAAGTGAAACTCACCAGTTTTACACCTCTAGAAAGAAAACTAAGTCCTGGAACCATCTGGACATGTGCTGAGCCATGAGGTTCTACAGGGAGGACACACAAAAAAAAAAAAAAGAAAAAAGTTAGACATGTTCTCAGAAGGCAGTTAAATTTTGCGTTTGCACACAGTGATAATGGCTCAGACAGTTTGGCTTAAATGTAAAAAAAAAGTCAACAAAGTCGATCTGCTGGGGAAAAAAGTTCAGTCATCAGAGCCATGCTTGGTGAAAATCCAAAACACAGGGAGTCACAGTAGGGAATCTCACCCAGATGCACCTTCCCAAGGACCACGATGTCTTGTGAAGGTCTGGTTTTCACATAATGGAACCAAGGGTTACAGTTCCCATCTGCACACGTGCATATGCAGCCTTGCTTCATCCACATCACGTCTCCACTGCTGGCTTCTCATACCTGCAACAAATATGCCTTCTCTTAAAATCATTCAAATCAAAGTTGAGAATTTTTCTTCAAAATAAGAACAAACTCAACTCAATCACTGAAGAAGAGAAACAATATAAGTCACTACGTTTTAGTAAAATACCTACAGGCTCCCATTGGACTGAGTGGAACGTCTGTCTTCTACATAAAAGGTTAAGGACCTTTTACCTCCCTCTCTGGTTATAACCACGTGACCGGAAGTAGGGCTCTCGTGCTGCATCACCCTTGACCCAGCAGTGCCCACGTGGTGCCTTAAAAATATATAAAGGTTCATTGTCACTGTGTCTTAATATTTCGTGCAAGTTACAGATGTAATATTTTTACACTTGGGTCAGTTGGATTTCAAACTATAATTAATGCAAATTAATGAGTGGGTAAAAAAAACCCTGCTTAGTTAGTATTTAGAATATAATTCTTCCACTGATGATAACTTAATTCTGTCAAATACACCTTTTCCATACAAATAACTGATTTCTTTCAATGAATACACCAAACAATGCAGTGATCTCCACGTGGCTAACAGCTCCAGCCTTTAAGCAACGTGTTCCCCAAAAACAGCACTCATCCATCAGACACGCTTTAAACCATCATAAACTACACAATACTGCTTGAATATCTGCTTAACATTTACACAATTTCAATAATTACACCCACCCACATAAAACAAATTTTATATCGGAACATCTAATAGACAGCTCTTACCTCTGCACTGCATACTGACTGGGACGGCCACGAGCGCTGCTTATATTTAAAGCGCGCGTGCACACTGCGCATGCGTTCTTTTACGCGCGTAGTGCGCATGCGCATGACGTGACGCGCTGTTTCCGCTATGTTCGACTAAAAAGCTTGTCGCTCCGAATTTCAGACTACAAACCAGATAAAACTGGAGAAAAATCCCCTCAACTTGGAAGCCGGGAAGGTCTTCTCAACCCTGAGTTCACCTCGTGACGTCATATGAACATGGCAGCTCACACCGTCAACAGTAAATAAAGTACCACTTCTCTACTTTTAAATGAGATTATTATAGTATTTACTTTAGATTATTTTACATACACATTATCTATAGCATTAATAATACGGTCTGCTGTTATTAGAACTTAATACGTCATGAAAGTTAGCTGGCTAGCTTGTTGCTAGTTCATGAGCTTTTTAGTACAGGATGTTTTTCCAACTTTGCAGCTCGAACTGTATCGCTTGCGTGTCGGCTCTGTGAGTCGGCTCTTTTAGGTGAATTTTGAGAGCCTATGTGAAGCGCCTTGCTGATTCAGCAGTTGTTTAAATAGAGTGTATAAAGTGTAGAGTAATGTTCTGACAGTGAAAAGTTAGTGTAAAGCTGTCGTTTTGAAGAAAAAAACCCCACTTTGCCCAGTTTATTAAAAATGGCGATGAGCCGTTTGTGCGGTCAAAGAGTCGACTCTTACAAGGGAGCTGAGGCAAATTATCTGATTCACTGAATAGAGTCCTTTAGATTACAATGTTCAATACTGTACATACATTTGTAGTCATAAGTGTAATTAGCACATTACTCTGCAATAGCCTCACATAAGCAATAACTTTTATATTTAAATAAAAAAACACATTCACCATTCATATATACGCTGCAGACCACTAGGTGGCAGTGTAGACTAGGTTGAGATTTTAAGAACACCTAAACCTGATTTCACATATTTATCACATCAGTGCACAAACAAAACGTAGTGTTGGTTTAGGATGAAGTAATATTCACACAAAAAAAGAAAGAAAAAAACATTTATGTGTACAAAATTAATTTAATAGAAACTAGTAATCAGTACCAGTTTCCGTTCAGACTGCCAACGTAATATAATAGCAAAGAATAGAATAAACCCCCCAGAAAATATGATATTTTTAAAAGTTTTTAAGAAATTATGTGTGTCATTGTGAATGGGGTTAAACCGGTTAAAAAGCCAGTGGAAGCAAACACACGTGCATTCATATAGTTTATTGTAAAAGCAGCATATTCCCTCAGAATAAATACATTTCATTCATATGTATTTAAAAATGCACCATTTTAACAAACCATTTTCAGCTTTTTTTTTTTTTTCAAAGCCCACTTCATTTTAAATCACACACACCTACATGCATGCATCATTGCACCTCCCTGTAGACCAATTAGCACCTAGTTGTGTGAGCATTAACACCTGGCCTGTGCTGTATGCTGAGGTGATGTTGGCATGACTTGGGTGTGTGTGTAAGCTCTTTGTGTTGTAGTTCACACACTCCCAGCGTGAATGAGGGATTAGCCTTTGATAAAAAGAAGCCGACGGCGATGGCTCCTTCCCCCGTTTTTTTCTTCACAAGAAACTACAAACGACTAACTTTTGTTTTAACATCAGACGTGGTTTTTCAGTAGGTCTTCAGTGCAGTGATATGTACGCCACGTGGATTAGAAACAAGAGTTCCTGGTGGGTTCTTTGGATAATTAAGACTTCTTTGCTGTCTTAAAGGGTTCCTGGAACCCTGTCTGCTGTGTGGTTCTACATACAACCTTTAAGTGTTCTCTTAAAGGGTCAAACCTAAGAACGGTTCTAGATCAAACCTTAATTTGGGTAAATATATACATTTCTTAAGGGTTTATTGGATGCTTAATGGTTCTAAATTTCTAAAGAGATTCCACTTGGAGCCATTTGTGATTTGCTATAGGATTCTATATGTAAATATTATCTTTGCAAATGTATACCTTTAACCTTATTATAGTATAATTACAAGTACCTAGTATATAGCAATCACTTTTGCTGTTTAGCTAATATACACGTATTTCTGTTTCAGATGAACATTGTCCTGTTTGTAATTTATTTGGTAATAAATTAATCTTGTGGTACTGATCTGGAGTCAGTCAAGACATGTTTAGTGTCTGAAGTTTGGTACTTTAATTTTGCATTAACAACTAAGAGAAGCTTCATCTTAGCATCATACAAATTGTGTTTCTACCTTATCACATACCTGCCTTAAGAAATGTAGCATTTGTCAAGAAAAATCATTTAGTAAATGAACGACTTCATCGTTGAATTCTCGATTCTGATTGGCCAGAGGCTGTTGATTCGTCTTCTACAACAGCAGCTCTGACTGTAACGCTAGTTACAATATTTACATTAATGCATTCTTTATAATATGTTATCGTTTCTATAGTTTATGCAGAAACTCAGAGGACGCTTTGCAATAAATACGTGTAAATGTCCATATGGTGGGGATTTCAGGAGATATCAGGAGATTTTGGAAGGAGTCTCCAGTCCCAGGACTTTAACAGTTCGAGGTAAAGCTGCAAGTTTTTGACATGGCACCTTGTGCTTCTCAGTAACATGACAGTCTGAGTTGTTTTTTTGTCTTATTAACTTTACAAAAGAGCAAAAAGTAAAAGTATAGTGAGGAAATAGCAGTTTATAGTTGCTATAATGTACTGTAAGTGATAACAGGAACTATTCTGTATCACAGATGTTCCACAAGACCATTATTATTAATAATGAATTTTTTTTTTTAAATGATGGCAAATTGCCATGGTATAAGTGGAATAAAACACTTCGGGATGTGCTTTTATAGAGAACTATTCAGCTTCAGGGTGGTAACAGTAATGTCATTCCTTAGTAATTATATTAGCCTCTGAATCCCTTCTCACACACAATTCTGTCTTCAATTTTTGGGTTACAAAAACTTAAGCTATATATATTTTGCGCAAGCTTTAACTCTTACTTACTCATCATTGGACTTGCAGCTCCAGTGCAAAATTAAAGACACCTTCCTAACTTCAGACACTAAACATGACTTGCTTTGGGATAACGACAAAATTATTTGCGTTTAATTGTCATACAAACTATTAATTTAAGCTTTAGGACACTAAGTTCTGGATCATCCATGTGTGAAAAGTGGGACCATGATCAAGAGTGATTAATCCATGCAAATGATTGGATTACTTAAAGATCAAGAGATAAATGTGTCACTTTTAGTCTCAGCTTAATTATTTACGTTCCTCTGATCAGGGATTCCTCATGCATAGACTTTACCAAAGCAGAAAATCTAATCTGTGCAACTCAAAAAGAGTCCAATGAAGCAGGCACGCGTAGCGCTGCGAGAAAGCCTGTGCTCGAAACCGATCGTTTGGTAAGAACTAAACATGGATAGATGATGGTGGGCTCACAGCGTGCATGAGCTAACCAGGGTGTGGGACACATTTGACCTTTAGACCTGTTCCGGAAGAGGAATGAGGGCGGAGATGATTGCCACGTTGCTGTTTCTAGGCTACGGTCGCTGTGGCAGTGGGAAAAGGGGTGCAGGCACAGCAGGTGGGAAGCAGAGCCCTGGAGATGTCACTTGTGATCTTTGCCGCGTCCCCATAACTGGACAAAGGACAATTAGAGGCTTGTCATCGCTTATCGGAGTCTAAGCCGGGTCGGTGCTGGAGCGGAATGAAAGCAGCGGCGAAGCTTTTCATTGGCCATCCTGAGTGTTGTGAAGCCGAATCAAGATTAAAGAACTAGTTCAGCCAAAATGAACCGTACAACTTCTCTTCTTTTGGGTGACATACACTTCTGCACTTTATTTACCAAGCAAGCTAATTTTAGGCACAAAACACCACTTGGCTACGTAACTTATTTGTAGCCTTTATCGCTCAACTTCCTTGCTATAAATGTATAGTAGGTGGACACATATGGCACGGTGTAAACAATGATGGAAAAAGCCTCCAAGCAAATCTTCAAGGCTCGGTGTGAACCATCTGTACGTGCCGCCACTACTCCAACACACCTGATTCAACTTATCGGTTAATGACCAAGCCTTTAGCTCTGCTAGTGCAAGGTTTCTCACCTGGGCACCTGCTGCCCTACTGAGATTAAACCTTTCCCTAAATCCAACAAACCTGTTAATCGAGCCAGGTGATCAGTTAATTATCAAACCCATCATGAGTATCAGGTCAGTTGGGGAAACTATGAACTGTCTCAAATCACATGCATTTGTACTATTGGAGATTATTTTTGAGTATACATTTAGTAGTTATTAATACATTTGTAGTGTATATAAACACAAGAGAAGGGCTTGTAGCAGCTTCACCTTAGAGCTTTAGATTAAACTTAAAAAAATAAAATAAAATACACATGGTACAGCAACATCACTGGTTGAGTAAGTGAACCGATGCGAGTTAGCACTGAGCTAGTGTTGCCAGGTTTCATGAGTTTTACAGAACCATCGAGAAACTTTATTTAAAAAAAGCTTAATAGTGACTTTTTAAGCAGACATTAGGCACTGTCCTGCGCGCGATACGGTTCTCCAGTTCACATCACAGCTGCTGGTTAAATGAGGCCAGTGAAGCTTGAGATGCATTTGTGTGAGTTGATGTTCTCAACAGCCAATCACTGAACACCATGTTTACCACTGATCAATCATTAACACCATGTTTACCACTGATCAATCATTAACCCCATTTTTACCACTGATCAATCATTAACCCCATTGTTACCACGGATCAATCACTGAACACCATGTTTACCACTGATCAATCACTGA
>JAQQZX010000016.1:14441230-14458139 GCA_030068355.1 Notoglanidium maculatum | reverse complement strand
ACAGCCTTCACAACTGCTCATAATTATTAGGGAAAAAATAAAAAAAAAATAGGAAAATTAATGTCGCCTTTTTTATTATATATATTTTTTATTTTATATAGATAGATAGATAGATAGATAGATAGATAGATAGATAGATAGATATTATATTATTTTTTCCCCCCCTTTATGGAGTAAAATTCAACAAGGAAGGTTTTGAATAATCACTACATAAATGTTTCCATGCTTGAGAGCAGCACAATCTTCAAAGTCATTCAGTTCATATAAAGAAATTAAATGTTTTTAATCTAAATACCCTAAAGCATTGCAGATACATTAACACTGCTAACAAGAAAGGCCTATTCTGTAGACCGTGGGGGGAAAAAAATCGACTTAACACAGATTTTCCACAAAAACTCCAGCACAGGTCGGTAGACAATATTGGCCATTTTTTTTAAAAAGATTTTTGCACCTGTATTGTATTGAGTGATGGATTTACCTCCTCAAAAGTCAGGGCTCGATTTAACAAGCGAATATGCCTGTATGTTGACCGATCTAAAGCCAATATCAGTGTATACTGCACAACTTATTTAAAAGTGAAGAAATCCTACTTCGTTTACTGTTGATACGGTGAGCAGCCATAGTGTTTGGATGTCTTTGTTAGTATCCGAGGAGGCGTTCCGAGTTGAGTGGGTGTTTTCTCTGCTTTTTCCTAGACTAAGGATTCAGAGTTGCTAGTGTGTATTCGAACGCATCTTTCGCGCCCTGCACCCTTTCCCCTTCAGTGAATTGGTTTGCATTTGGTCTCACCGCTGTTTTATCTGTTAAAAAAAAACAAAAAACAATAACGCTTTTTTTAAAACAATTTTTAAGGTGTATCCTGTATGGCACATAAACGTGCAGCTAAATTGTAGACATCGGCACCTGCAATTGTATAGTTTAGTTCTTACCTGGTAAAGAGAGTGATGTGATTCTCACTCTACTGTTGAACAGTAAGCATTTGAGATGAAATTCTGTCTACTGGAAGCAGTTCACACTTGAGATGTAAGGTGTGCTGAAACCCTGCTGTTATGTTTGTTGAGCGTTGATGTTAATTAGTTAATGTTTGGCTTGCTCTGTAATTTCTCATCGTATAAACCTATGGGCTATGAGCGAAATGTTGAAAAGTGTGTGTGTGTGGGAAGAAGTTTGCATATCTGAACGCTGATCTTTGTGCCTAATGGCCTTTAACATAAACACAGCAAACCCTTACAAGCAATTATTGCCTCCACAAAATGCCGGTGCTTTTCTTTCCAGTGTTCAATTGCGGTCAAATAAATGACTCTCTGCCTTCAGTATGCGCCCAGCTTAGAGAGAGCTTATTCCCCCTCCCTTTTTCACTCACCGCTGGCTATGCATGTTCATTATTGCGCGATGATGGAAACAATTTGAGCACGTGCACTGCGGCCGTTCTGTAGGCTATGATGTCATACGTGGCAGCACATGCAGGCAGGATGTGTGTAAAAAGCAGCAGTAATCATGGTTGTCATCATTATTGACTGACCCCCACCAGCAAAAACACACACACACTTTACAGGCCTTTTTCCTTTGCACAAAGCACCGGAACCTGGCATCAGAAAACTGGAACTGTGCTCTTTCCATCAGCAACCCGTTCTACTTTTATGGTTTTTGGTACCTTTTCAAGATTCTCCAAGAGGAACTTATGGTTTTGTTGCTGATTACACATGACAACAAAAATACACAGAACTACTGCTTTTATACGGATGTGGTACTGGTACTGGTACCTGATCTGTTCACCACTTAAAACTCGTCCCATGGCCAACAGTCGGCTTGGTTCCAGGACTAAAATGCAGCTGGTCTGGAACTGCGAGCTGGTGACGCCAGGAACCAGGGGGTGGGCATTATTTTGTCACCACGACAACAAATAAAGTGTTTCAATTTTTCACATGGTGCGAGTGTTTGTTGTGGAGCTGGATGAGCAGGGTTAGGGTCAGGGCTAGGGTTGGGGTTAGTGTTACTAGGGTTGGGGTTAGGGTTAGGGTTAACCCTAACCCTAGCAATGTTACATGTGTTGATACTGTACGTACTACATGTAAAATATGGTGGTTAGAAATTTCCAGAAACTTTTACATTACCCGAAGTCATCACATCGTGCATTTGGGAAGTGCCACAGCTAATAACATAATGGTCCAGTGCGCAGACCGGTGGTTAGTTTCTTAAAAGCAGGGTTGGCTGAAGCACCAGCTTTGCGAGGGGTGACAAAGGCGTAAGAGTCGCCATTTCATAAGGAACTGTAGGAACTCTTGGTGGTTTAAAAGCGGGGAATAGGGAGCCGGAGGTAATGAGAAGATGCTGACCTTGAATTCATTTCTTTCAGCATATAAGGAATAAAACACTTAGGGATGTGTTCTTGTAGGAAAGTAATCAACGACCGGGTGGTGTGATGGAGCCTGACATGTAGCGGAGTTACTGTTAGCATTGCAAAGTTGGTTATTTTCCAATAATGGCATCCTGATGTCTTATTCCTTTTATACCACAGCAGTTTGCCAGTGCTGACAACTTACTTATTTTTTTAATCACCTTTTACGTGTTTACAGTTACATGGAACATCCATAAAACAAGTTGGTTCCTAGGGTTAGACTTACTATACTATACACCCTAACCTTAGGTATACTTACATTGTAGTGACTAAAACAGTTCCCTCGGTACCTTGAAGTTAGTAGTGTAACATCCTATTGTTACAGAGAGCCGACACTGGAGGCTCTTTCCAAGCGTGCTGAAGAAACGTCTCCATCCAAAAACTTCACCATGTAAGGATCGGTCACTATGACCATTCCTGTCTTCTCTCAAGTGTACTAGGAATACAACCTCGAGTTGCCTTGACTCGTGTCCAGTTCTCTGTTTTCGAACGTGCATTGTAAAAACAGTCTAGGTGTTGCCTTTCACCTTTTGCACCAGAAAAGCAGGGCTCATTTTTCCCTCCCAAGGATAAACGGATTGTGTAGCACTGAGAAAACAGCTTCTCAGAAACCTCCAGGAAAGGTTGAGCTTGTGCCACATGCTGGAAACTCTGAGAGGATCTCAGCCGGCCCGGGGTGGGGACAACACGCGGCCAACATCTGCCAAGGGTTCATTCTGAAATCATGGATTTTCCTCAACAAAGTCACTTACTCACATATACACTGGAGGTTTTTCCCCTTTCATTGAGTAGTTTTGCTGCTTTATAGGGTGTGTGGATAAACATACTCATAAAATGTCATCCTGTTGACTAGATGTGACAAACATCATGACGTCTCCTTTCTCACCTCCTTCTGCGACGTCCTTGGAATGAGAAGGACCGATTCATTTGAGTTTGTGGAGACAGCTGGTAGAAATGAGAACTGGCTGATCGTGAACGATCGTGGTAGATTTTTATTTCTGAGAAAAAGCATACGATTAAATCTCAGCCTCCTTCCTCCATGCATCATGTTCCGACGATGAGAAAATATTCACCAGAGTAATAGCCGGCGCAATAAGTTGAGTCGCCGAGGGCAGAGGGAATTTAAACCAGTTCCTGTTGCTGTAGAATTGTGGTTCATGATGCCTTGGAGTTCGACTCAATCTGGGACAGGGCACGCTGTCGGAGGCCTTTTCAAGGAGGTTATTTTTTGCGCTTTCGCGAATGAGACCAGGATGTTGGTGTGGAGTGCAGCCAAGGTCACTGGCGGATTAGCGAGGGATGTAAGGGCTACTTCTTACGACTCTCAAGTAACATGTGTACAATGCACGTGCATTAATCTGCGTGCGTGCGTGAGGGGGGGGCGCGCGCATGTGTGTGTGCGTGTATGTGTGTGTGTACATGTGTGTCCGTGCATATGGGGCACCGCTAGTTTCCGGGCCAGGCCTTTTACAGAGCTTTTCTTGTGGTCACACATGTGTGTGATTTGAGTCCATAGCCAGGCTCAGCCAGGCTCCCCCCTCCCAAACTATGTTCCCATAATTCATGTGGGCCTGAGATCCGACTCGGCTTATGGAAGCAAACATTTCTTTTTTGGCCACAGTGATGTGGGTGCACCAATCAAGCGTTAGTTCTGCGTGCGATTGCTCAGCCATTCTGACAGAGTGCAGCCTTTCTTTTTACGAGAGGACTTCTGTTCAGGGTTGTGTGTGGTGTGTGGCGTGTGTGATGTGTGGTTTGGCCTAGATATTCAAAATGGAACGAGGACACACAGATGAGTGAACCGAGGCAAGTGAGACAATTACTGTACGTCCGCAGGCTTCAAAAGCGGGGTTTCAATCTCTACAGCTACAGTCCTAGGAACTTTTTTACTTCTAGTACTTGGTTGTTGTTGTTTTTTTTTTCTCTCTCCCAAACAGTTCCTGTTTGTCCCACTGAACATCACTGATTGGTTCACATGCAAGCTTGTTTGGCCAGCACTTTTAAAAACGTGTTTATGAAAGCTTGTTTTATACAAGAGGCACTGCAGCACAACCTGCAAACCAGGATCTTTCCATGACGTTTTGTTTTCGCACAAGCGGCGAGTCCAAAAGATTGTTTTGTACATGCTTCGATGGCCATGATGCTTATGGAAACGGCAAAGAGTGTGAACTTCATAAGAATGTTGCATCATATTCACACGAGAAACAGCAGATCTTTCATCTTCTGGAGATTCACCATGTTGCTGTATTTGCAAGTCACTGAAATGTCGTCTCGGTGGTGCAGTTTGCGTCACTTCTTCTGTTATTTGTCCTTGCAGTGCACGTCTATGGAGCATGTCTAGTTTTGAAGCGTTTTAGGTTCTCAAAAGATTTTGGAGATTTGGAGGACCATGAAAGCTTGCTTGGTGTTTCAAGTTGAGCCTGTTAAGAAAGCTAGCCATCTAAACAACCCTTAAGGAACTCTTTTAAAGCCCCAGTACCACTTGGAAAAATATGCTCCATCACACCCAAAAAATGGTTCTTTGCTTTGTCTCTCTGGTTCCTTACAAAGCTTTTTCATCTCCGAAAAGGTTCCAGGTGGACGCAGTTTAGAAATCTAGAACCATTCAAATATGACTTGATGTAAAAAATAAATAAATAAAATAGTAATAATAAAGGCTTGAATTTTGAAAAGTCATAAGCCATTTTCCCTTATACCTTCTTTTAAAAAGTTCCATCTACCACCATAAGTCCTTTTTGCTTTGTCTGTCTGGTACAGGTTCTCTGGAGAACCTGACAACAGTTTTAACACTTCAGAAAAGGTTCCAAGTAGAAGAAAATTATTCATTATCCATTCAAATGATGTTCGTTCGTTGAACACTTTATAACGAATTGTAAGATCGTATGTTCGTTAGTCAGAAAAATGTCCTACCTACCCACTCAGGAAAAACGTTCCATTTAACACCCTTGCGTGCTTTTCAGTTTTGGTGCTCTTTGTGGTTCTGTACGAAGAGTTTTCATTTCAGAAAAGTTCCCAAGTTAAAACGTCAGAGAAAGTGTCCCCACGCAAAAAATTCTTTTTAATAAAAATGTAAAAGTCAGACAAGCAATTTGCTCTATTCTGTATTGGAATGCATTCTTCGGTTTGCCCCTTATAAGTTCTACGTAGAACCCTACGAACGAATTCTTCTGTTTTAGAAAAGGTGCCAGAGAAACCCCCGATAGGAAGCCCTAACCATCCACGGCTTATTACTAGAAAGCCACCTTTTTCATGTTTGTGCATGGAGAACTGAAGAGTGTGTGACCGTGCGTACGTGTGTGCGTGTTCTCTATTTCTAGTTGACCCTGAAGAAGACCCGCACGTGTTCCACCAGTTCCACCGATTCGATCTGTCCCGCATTCCCGAGGGAGAAGCCGTGACCGCCGCCGAATTCCGTGTCTACAAGGACTTCGTGCACGAACGTTACGAGAACGAGACCTTTCACGTCAGCGTGTATCAAGTGCTCCGGGAATACGATGACAGGTAACCGCGCAGCTGTGGACTGAACTTTGTGTGTGTTTGGATTATTTTAAACATGTTTGTGATGCTGCTTTTTCCAGTCGGAGATGTTTGTTTGTCTTATTCGTGTCCTGAATACTCGACCCAGTGTGTGGAGTCAGCCTGCAGCTGTGGTGCGTTAGCGTTTTATTAGAGTTTAGTGTGAAAGCCTGAGAGAAAGACTGGGTGAACCGTGCGAGATGAAACATGTGCTGCCGCCCACTCAGTCTGGGTCTGAAAACACACGCACTTACGCACGTACGCACGCACGCATGCATACACTGATGGGCCTGCCCGATGGTAGGTGTCCAGTGCCAGGTCTCCCACTGAATTCCTACCGCTGATTTACAGCACAGCTGTTAGCACGCCGGCCATTACAAAGCCATTACTGTCAGCGAGCTGTAGAGGCTTGAGCAGGAGAGAAACTCGTCTATCTCCACCATCTCCACTAGCATGGGCTGTCTTTTCATCTCCAGCCATATCTCCAGTCTGATCCCGATGTTCCTCCTGAGCAGCACGTTCTCAATTCTCTCTAGCTCAGCCTCCGTGTTTTAGTTCCTTTCACTCACACATCAGCTCCGCACTCGAGCTCCTTATCACCCCTCTGGCAATGTGAATCATCGCTTGTACACCTATTGTGATGCAGACGCGTCACGCAGACAGACGCCGTCTGCCCAGTGCCCCCCGGGGGGCTGAAACCTGAGCCGCAAACATGCCGTTTGTTCCTCAGATCAGCTCCAGTATCTCTCCTGAATCAGACAGGAATTTTAATCTGCGATAAGAGATGTCCCAATTTAGGGAGGTTGATCTGGGACAAGATGCAGAGGGCAAGCTCTGGCCTGTTGTCTTTGAGTTTTGGGATGTTTTCTGGTTTATTTGTTGACCTACAAAGGCATCACAGGCTCATCAGACACACAAGTCATGTACTAGTCATGTCATGAAAGCTGCTAGTGATTAGAGTCATTATGTTTTTCAGGAGCCAGGATATGGGCTGTGCATGACGTCAAGTTCTGTAAATTGTAATTCTGCAGTCGTAACGTGACAAGACGTTTGTTTTCTGTCACACAAAAGCACATGGAACGAATAGACAGCACGCTATATGGCCAAAAGTTTCTGGACACCTGACCATCACACCCGTGCGTCCTTCTTTCCCAAGCTGCTACTACAAAGCACACAATTGTATGGAATGTCTTTGTATGCTGTAATTTCCGGTCACTGGAACTACGAAGGCCAAACCTGTTCCAGCATGACCATGCCCCTGTGCACAAAGCGAGCTCCATGAAGACATGATTTGCTCTTAGCTCAACACTACTGAACACCTTTGGGATGAACTGCACCGACCTCCTCACCCAACATCAGTGCCTGATCTCGCTAACGCTCTTGTAGCTGAATCCCCTCAGTCATGCTCCGACATCTAGTGGAAAGCCTTCCCAGAAGAGTGGAGCTCATTATAACCACGCAGAGGGACTACATCTAGAATGGGATGTTCAAAAAGCATATATTAGTGCGATGGTCAAATGTTTTGGCCATATATATAGGGTATGTGCTGTAAATGTCTTTTTGTGCCATTACAACTAATACAAATTTTTTTTCAAAGCCTCTCAAGCAATAGTTGTTTTTTGTAATTTCCTCAGTCGGAAAATATTATATTTGTATTTTCATTCATTTTTAAATAACATTTTATTTAATGTGGGCAGTGATAGCTCAGTGGTTAAAATGTTGGACTAGTGATCAGAAGGTCGTGAGTTCAGTTCCCAGCACTGCTAAGCTATCACTGATGGGCCCTTGAGCAAGGCCCTTAACTCTTAACTCTCAACTGCTCAGTTGTATAATTGAGATACATGTAAGTCGCCCTGGATAAGGCATAAATGACATAAATGCAAATGTAAATTTAATTTTCTATTGTTTAATATATTATACACACTGTAGTTCATTGATTTCTGGACTTTTACCCCCCCCCATTTTTTTCCTTTAGCATTTTATTAGTGACCCACATTGTTGCCCCATCTAGTCAAATCAGTGTATTTAAGAATTTCTTCATTGTCCACTAAACAAGTGCTTTTTTTTTTTTCTTTCTTTTTTTAAAGGCGAATGCAGTGGTTTGGTGATGCTGAGACTAGTCTTGTAGTTGATAATACACTTTTTGTATCAACTGAGAGACATGTGCAGTATATGTTTCTTGTAGAGTGACCCATAGCTGCCTTTTCCACTTATTTCAGATTTCAGTGAAACACCTCTTTTCTTAGTATGTACTGAAGATGTTCTCAATTATCATTATTGAACTTCAACCCATTATTTGAACAGGGTTTAACCAAATATGTTAATACAGAGGATTTAAATAACTTTGATTAGCGGTTTACGTATGTGCAAAAAAAAAAAAAAAAAAAAGAATACGTCACTGAGAGTAATTTGCTCATTTTCAGTTTTTTTTTTTTTTTTAATGAGATCTCTGAATGGCAAGTGTCTTTGGCTAAAATCATTTGCTAAATGAATCCATGTGAATGTAAATATTTATGCATAGTAATAATGTACATTGAAAAGCATTTGAATGCAAAAAAAATGTGTTGTCTTTGACTGGAATGTTTACATATGCATGTATGTTTGCTTGTGTGTTCCTGGCAGGGATTCAGATCTGTTCCTGCTGGACTCACGGGTGATCTGGGCTGCAGAAGAGGGCTGGCTGGTTTTTGATCTCACAGCTACCAGTAACCACTGGATTTTGCACCCGGGTCAGAACCTGGGCCTACTGCTTGTTCTGGAGAGTGCATATGGTGGGTCATACCTCCTCCTCCTCCTCCTCCTGTTTCAGTATGCTATTTTTTAACGTCTTCTCTGGAACGTTAACTAAACGGATTTGTCTCTCTCTGTGTTTCCCCCTACAGGTGACCGTGTGAACCCCAGGGTTGCGGGGCTGGTGGGCAACCAAGGACCCCAGAACAAGCAGCCATTCGTGGTGGCGTTCTTTAGAGCTACAGGCGTCCGTTTGCGCAGCGTCCGCTCAGCTCCCGTACACAAACAGAGGAACCAGAACCGTCCAAAGACCCCTAAGAACACCCCGCCTTCCAGCCAGGAGGCCCTGAGGTTGGCCGAGGCCGCAGGTAGCGTATCTGCCCAAGCGTACAGTAGCTGGTGACGTAACTATGCTATTTTTATAGATGAAAGGTAGTGGAGGTCCATGTATTTATTTATTTTTCCATTCTTCTATTGATATTATTTTTTTATTTTTTTTATTATTTTTTTTTTTTAAACCAGAGAACGTCAGTGTGGACCCAAAACAGGGCTGCAAGAAACATGAGCTGTATGTCAGCTTCAGAGAACTGGGATGGCAGGTATAATGAAAGACAGGAAAAATCTTTCTCTCTCTCTCTCTCTCTCTGTCAGAGAGGACAACTCGAGGACAACACATGTTCGCCTTTTTTTTCCCCCTACCCTTTTTTTTTTAATGTATTTTCTTCCTTCACAATCTTTTTCCATCTCTCCCTGTGTATCCAGGACTGGATAATTGCCCCAGAAGGCTATGCTGCTTACTACTGTGAGGGCGAGTGCGCCTTCCCTTTAAATTCCTACATGAATGCCACCAACCACGCCATTGTGCAGACGCTGGTAAGTTCACCACAGAGTGCGTTACATAATCTCCACTGCACTATCTACTCTCATTATAGCCCAGCACTTCATAACAATGGATCTGTTTGTGCCCCTGATCATCTGTGATCAGCCATTGAGTATATTCATTATTTAAATATTTATCATGCCACAGGGAATTTGAATCCTCCATTCTGATTGTTTGTTGCTTTTTTATATATATATATATAAAATGTTATTCAAATCACAATTTTATATGGAACAAGCACATTTAATATATGGAAAAGTTGCTGTTTCTATAGTAACAGCCTACACAAGGATTAGTATGGCGGACGCTGCACATAAACATATTTTAAGTCCATGTTATATGGTGATGCTTTTTGTAAAGAGAGGTTTACTCGTAAGACGTTAAGCTGTAACTGCCACTGTCTTCTTGGTGAAGGGCTTTGTGGTTTCTTGCTTTATCTGTGCCATTACACGCTGCATATTTGATCTTAACTTTAAGAAAGGGCGAGGGAACAGCTGTTTATAGCGGTCTTGATGTGAGTGATGGCAGGAACTAACATGTTTTATGGACATTCCACCACGTCAAATGTAACTAAAAAGTGCGGTGTCATTCTTTAATAAATTAAAAATGTTCACATTGTCAAACTTCTGTGGCGTAAAAGGAATAAAACACTTTTCTGTGATTGCAAAATAATCTCCTACTAACAGTTTTCCAGGCATTGATTATTTTCTAATACAAGCATGTCTTCTTGTCTTATTCCTTGTCATTATCGAAGTATATTTCATAATGCAATATCTCCAAGTGCTATATTTTATTTACTTAAAATGTACAATGATATAATTTTCTACTTTATTTGGCTGTTTAATTGTGCAGCACATTACAGCAATGGAACAATATTAATTCCTGAAGGGAAACTGCAAAGTTTATCTTTTTATTTATTTCATAAATAATTGCAGGTTCACTTCATAAACCCAGACTCGGTTCCGAAGCCGTGCTGCGCCCCCACTCAGCTCCACGGCATCTCCGTGCTGTATTTCGACGACAGCTCTAATGTCATCCTGAAGAAATATCGCAACATGGTGGTCCGAGCGTGTGGCTGCCACTGACGGACACGCATGGACTCGGAGGACAGAAAAGGAGGAGATTGAATTGAGGCCCGCCGTGCCTTCAGGAGGCACACGTGTTTAATAGGACTCGTTATTGGAGGAAAAAAAACTGGACCGTTGTGCCGTGCCCACGTGTTTCATGTGTGTCAGCCAAGCTGAGTGGGAGCTGCTTTCATTATATGCTGTAAAACTGAGAATGGTAAAACGTCCAGCAAAAGAGCACACGAAGAGATGTGTTGAATTAGTATTAGGCACACTTTCCTTGCTTGAGTCACTGGAGAGCAGGTCAAACACAATATCGGCATGATGAACAGTGGGGAAATTCTTTTCATATTTGGCGTACAGGAATCGAAGTGACGTAAAAGATGTGTTTTGGTTTTTTGTTTTGTTTGTTTTTTTCCTTTTCTTTTTTTCTTCTCCCCTTCTCCTCCCGTCAGCCCTGAAGATTTACAAGGGGTGATTTGTACATGCAGGTGTGTGTGTGTGTGTGTGAGAGATAGTGTGTATGTGTTTTCAACTCCCTTGTGGCAAAACCCCCATCCCACACGCTGCATTTATCACACAGCCGAGTGTTCAGCATGTGTTAACTGCCGGCAACAGGACCATCACTTACTCTGTCCTCTCCTCTGAAGCGGGTCCAAAGCTGCGGGTGGCGGCCCGGACAGCAGCATGTGGTTCTCATCTGCGTTCTCTCTATAGACCGGATGATAAAGCAGCTAAATAGAACTGTCTGGATAGGGACAGGTGCAATTGATTTTTTTTTGGAGAACTGGAATTCTACAGCTGTTCTTGGTCATGCGAATGTTATTATACAACAGAGCTTACAGAGACTCGCAATAATGAAGGAATACAACCTTCAAGTCCAGATGTTTTGGAGAAATGGGAGATGGGAGTCTTTTTAGAGCTTGTATTCCCATTTGTCAAGTTGATCATCAAACGCATAACTACAGTCAGATGGGGATTGACTCTTTTATTGCACAAATCCAACAAATATTCTTGCCTTAGGACATTAAAAAAAATTATTTTTTTTTTAAGAAAATGACAATTATTTTATTCAACTGTTGCTATTATTTTTTTTTTACAAAACACCTAAGTGCAATTTTATAATAAGTTGATCTATAGAAAATATGACTGTTTTGTTTTTTTCCACCCCATTTTTTTTTTCCATTGTGTAAGCGGTTGTGTATATAGTTATATTATAAAATAAACTTTATAACTCTGTCATCCTGTTTGATATTATTGTACGTTTCTGAGTTCTGGGGCTGAACTGCGTCTCCTTCTCAGTTTACTCTGTTTTGCTCCCTCCGCACGATTCAGAAATCCGACGTCACCCACACCTGTGCCAGGCTGAGTCAGCTCAGCAGGTGGAACAGGTACAGGTGTTAGTGCCAGGCACACGTCCCCCAGGTGCAGCTGTTGGCAGCTCAGGCAGCAGAGATTAGCGGTTCTGTCAGGACTGCAAGAAGACCAGCCACGACCGTACACAAAGAACGGGTACTCCTCACACACCTCCAGGGAGATCTGTGAAACACACCCAGGCATTATTGTCATGGCAGCCAAACACTCACTTCAAGTGGAATGTAATGAATAAGTGCAAACATGCAGCCGTCACATGCTAATTCATATTTCTTATAAAGTTCCTTAACCTTTGTCGTCGCCAAAGATCACACTTACAACATGTGCTAGGTTGTTGAACTTCAAGGGACTCATGCAGAATCTATTTGCCCTTTGAAAATAGCAGTGAATATCAGCGTAATTATTTCATGTTGTTTAAAAACAATGTGAACATCAGGCTAGCAAACAACTTTCTCATGCATCATGAAGCCAATCACTCACTCGTAGCACTTTTCCACTAAACTGGCATGGTATGGAAGCAATTTTGTGATTATTTTCAATTCTGGCTGATTTTAATTAAAAAACAAAAGCGTTGGCTGTATCTTGCCTAGCACACCACTGTACTCAATAATATGTCAACAGTACATGGACGGGGGAAGAACAGCCTGAAATATTGTGCAGACAGTAACCCAAGCTTCGGATCAAACCAGGAACCAGTTAGGGGATATAACCGATCAAGCTACAATATACCCATCAGTCCTGTAAAATAACACTCCTCCGGAAAGTTATTTTTGTTCAGCTGCTTTGTTTTTCCACTTAGAACCCAATGGTGCATAAAAGGTTAACCAAATCTTGAAGCTCCTCCATCATTACCACTGTTGGCTTTTCTACTAATAGCACATAGCATTACATGAGAAATATTCACCACTCTACAACTGTTAGATCAGGGGTTGTGCGTACATGTGTACTGTTATATATTGTGTATTTATTAGAGCCATAGAGATTTCTATAACTGAACTTTGTGCCACAAACACATCAAGTCTAAGTCGGCATTAATAGAGACGTTCATGGTTTCGTCCGATTGAGGTTTGGATAAGTCATTCAGTTCATGTGACCATTCAGAAAGACTAAAATATTTGAGAATGGTGGATTGTGACTTCCACCATTGTAACAACATTTAAAAATCACAGTACTCACTCCAATCATGTACATGTAGTTCTGAATTCAGAGTAACAGCTGTACCACACTGTCTAGTGGAAAAGCGCTTTTGAGGACCAGTGGGAAAAAATGTAAATCTCTGCGTTTCCAAAGGTTTCCTTAGCGATTTTTCTCCACTAATTGAATGTTAACCATTGTTTTGTGTGTGTACCTTAGAATGAAGGTTATCATCAACCTCTACCTCCAAACAGATCAGTCCAGGTTTATCAGAGCATGTGATCATCTTCACAGTGAACCTCGTCAGACTTAACTCTGGGCATGAAGCAGTACAGCACTCAAAATCCTCCAGCTGTAAGTCCTCCACACGCTTCAGCCTACCCCCATCGAGCTCAATCAGAGAGCCCTCAAAAAAACGCGACAAAAGCTGAGAGGCAGGTAACGCAGGTTCCTGCTGTTCCTGTGGCTCTGCTTTTTCATTCCTGGCCAGCAGAGGGTGCTCATCTCTCATAGTCACTTCAGTCACTGACGTTAGTTGTTCATTGTTGGCAAAAGACTGGTGAATAACAGGAAACTGCTGGTGCTGGAGATCTTCTGTCTTGGCGGCTCTTGCCTGTGATAAGTCCGTAAACTCAGAATAATATTTGTGTCTGGAAAGATCTGTTCCGGCCTCAGCAAAGTGACCAGAATTCTGCTTTGTTCCCTCTCTTGTGTAGTTCCTCTTCCTCATCCTCATATCAGTTTTAGCGCTGTCATTCTGTAGTCTCTCCTCCCAGTTAGCATCTCTCACACTCCCTACGTCAAACTGCCCCCTTGGAGAATCTTTATGAAGAACCCTTCGGGTGTAATAAGACGCCAAAGACCGAGGTACAGGCTTTATGATTTTTGGCTTGTACTGATTGGAGTACCTTCCATAGCTTTTAAATAACAAATCACTTTGTTCTGTACGAGGAACATAGCTCCAGTAGGAAGACGGTCCATAAAGATCATGGACGCTCATTGAATCATTCCTATTATGGTGTGACACACCTAATAGCTGTTCGCTGTGTTCAAAATATGGACCCCATGAAGAAAATGTTCCATTGTCACCTAACGGGTGTAAAAGAACTTGGTTTGAGGCACAGCCAGCATCACTCCACAGTGGATGACATGTGGCTGCGGAATGAAGATCTATGTAAGAGGCGGTTGCTGGGTCCCGTGTCCTCCTGGATCTCCTGATGTTATTCTGATTCCAGAAAGGAGAAGGTGTCTTGAACACTGGCTCAGCTGGAGCTTCATTTGAGTTCTCTCTTGAATTCCTCTTCTTGGGTGGGAGGGTTTTAGGAATGGAAGGAGAACCCCTTAGGCCATTAGCTGCCATGTTGAGGCCAAGTATTTTAGAACACTACTTTCAAATGGTGTGTTTTTCACATGTTGTCGCTAGTTCATGACCATTAATTAAGTGTAAGTGGCTGTAGTTCCATTTGATTAGTGTTTAATCCAATTTAGGGGAATTTATCCAGTCCAGATTTGAAAGGTTGTGGATTTTAGGTTGACGCATCAGTCTTCTTTGGGTTTGCCTCAGTGTGAAGTCCAAGACGTGCCAGTCTCCTGTTTGAGGACAAATGTGTTATTTCACTATAAATAAATGTATAAGCAATTTGGATACAGAAACATGCATACTCTTGGAGTAGAATCTCACCCTAGAATACTTCCTAACTATCCAAAGAAGCTCCTGGTGAGCCTGTTTATTAAAAAGTGTACGTACATGACTCTTACTTTTGATGTGTTTTTGGCTAAGCTAGGGGTTCTCAGCTCCAGTCCTACACTCTTAAAAAGGTTTCCCAAGGATTCTTTGGATGATTATCGGTCCAAGCTTTTCTAAAGGGGTTCTATTTGGAAGCTTTTCTGAAACAAAATCCCTTCCCCAGAGGCTTCCCTAGAGCTACAAACTGAAAAAGTCCTTTAGAGTGCTACTAGGAACCTTTTTTCTAAGTGTACACTGACTTTTAAGTTCCCCCTGACCTCATCAGACATGGTTCAGTTCCTGAGGGAGTTGATAATGAGCTGATGAATTGGTTGTGAGATAAACACTTGGTGGCCCAGAGATTAAAGTTCTGTGCTAGTGACTGGAAGACTGTGAAGTCAAATCCCATGAGATCCAATGTTGAGCCCTTAACCCTCAAGTGCTCAGCCATATGCTTGGACTGTATTCCTGATCACTTTTAAGTGGCTTCGGATAAAAGGGTCTGCCGAATTAATAAATCTAGATGTTGCGAGTGGGTCGAGTCGAGAACATGTCCTAAAGGAAATATGCTGAATTATGTAGTTAGGTGGAAATTATGCAATGAATATTAAGGACCAATGACCAAAGAAATGGAAAACAGAGTAGTATACTAAATGGGGGAAAAAGTTTTCTTCAACATGCTGAATATAAAGGGCTAAAGGTTGGGTTTCTGAAATACTCAGTGGAAACGTGTCTTCAAGATTAAGACTCGACTGAGCATGAGGCAAAATCTCCCCACACTTTCATTCATCTGGTCAATGAAGTAGCAAGTATGATGTTAGGAAAATAGCTCCAAAACAAGTGCCTTTATAACGTTTTCTTTGAGAGCTTTCAGTCCCCGACATTCCATAATGTGATACTTGATTAAAGTCTGCAAATTTCAACCTCTTCTCTTGTCTAAGAGCGTTACTATGGAAACAAAGTGCATATCGCAGTCTATAGGAGGTTAAGAGCGAAATAACTGCAGCTCGTGCTGAAAGGTTAAAATAAAACGGCAGCAGGACACCTGTTAATTCAGACAAAGCCGTCTCTAGACTGAACTGTGCTGGCTCGTCTGTGTGTGGTGATGAAATGTATGGTTTCTATTTATAACAACAACCAAAAAATTAGCAATGTGCTACCTTAGAGCTAACCTCAGACTCAAAGGATGTTTATAATCTTTAGAGGCGTACTTATTCAAATGCACACATCAGTTATTGAAATGTTGAAATATCTCCAGAAGACACTGTTAGTCACGTATATGGAAATATTTCTAATAAGGAGAATCCACACGGTAAACACGGCGCACTTCAGGTCTAAATGAAGACAACAAATTGTTCGCTAAGTACTAATAGCCCTGATAAAAAATTTTTAAAAAACCTGATGATTTTTTGTTCGTGTACTAATACTTGAAAAGGGTTTTAGCTTAATAGATACCGAGTTGTTCGTAATAGCATGTATTTTATTCAGACTGTACAACAGATTCATAAAAGCTACCGACATTTACGGTTTAGTCGAAACATTGGCGGTTTTTGACCCTTTGCTAACGTGATACAGGAGCCGCCTGAAAACTATGTTTTTCTGTTTTTGTTTTTTTCATATGAAGCAATGCTAGCAATGTGATTCGAATTCAACCATCACACAAGCCAATTCACCAATGGAGAAAGGATGCAGGATGTGAAAGACTTGCACTATTGCTTTGCACTGAATTTATCTAGATATCATTTGCATGTGATGTGTTGATTAGTAGATCGTTTAAATAAAACGATAAAGATGTGTTTATTTCTTGGTTGAAATCAATTCAGTTCGATTTTATTTGTATAGCACTTTTAACAATGGACAATTTTACAAAGCACCTTTACAGAAAACCTGCATACTAATTATAATACATATTTACTGTATATATTTTAATATTATGCGCATCATCTGATATGGAGACCGCAGTAACAGTTGTATATCAACTGGATTACAGCTAAATATCAATTCATCTGATATTTGTTGAATCATTTACGCTGTTATCCATGAAGTCTTCCTATCCACCAATTTACGTTAGGGTTTTTGTACTA
>JAQQZX010000016.1:14405163-14420365 GCA_030068355.1 Notoglanidium maculatum | reverse complement strand
GTGTGTGTGTGTGTGTGTGTGTGTGTGTGTGTGTGTGTGTGTGTGTGTGTGTGTGTGTGTGTGTGTGTGTGTCCACGTCCCAGAAATAAACATCAGCAGTCTTGCTGTGTGCTGCAAGTGACTTGTTGTCATTATTAATCAGACCCCTGCTGTCTCTAAGCCTGACCAGAGGTGAAATACGCCGTCCTTCTTTATGTAACCTGTGGACACGAATGCCATGCCATGCCAGACTAGCGGGTGTCCGGACATGTACCACTTTTTTCAGCAGGTGGCTGAGCTTGTGAGCGTTAACAGGATGTAAAGTGGAGAACTAAATCCATAACCTGAAGGCTGAGGGTTCGAGAGAACCTGCTGCGTGAGGTTCCTCGAGCTGAGCAATTAACCCCGGGTTAGTTCAAAGCAAGAAAGCAGTGACCCTGCTTCTCCTTCCTGGCCTGTTGTGCGGCTACATGGGTTGTTAAAGATGTTGAGCAGGACGCTAGCGTTAGCACTTCAAAAAACAAAAAACATGAGGAGTGAAAAGAAAATCTGGGCCAGCTTTGTGTCCTCCCCTTCAGTCCCTGACTGAACATTGTGCCACTCAGCATAAAGCAGCGCACATGGACACACACACACACCCTGATGTGCACTCCTCTTAACATGTCTCATATCTGATTCTCCTGATGGTTTGAAGTGCCCTTACCTTTTCCCTCACGGTTATATAAAAACAGCCGCCTGGAGATTACGCTTTAATATTTTAAGCTGTGTTAGGTCAGATATGCAAGTATAATAGCATGCCATTTAAGATCTACTGAACTCCTTTCAATGTGAACACCAGTCTAGGATCAGTTACATTCACCATGCTCTATGGGTGACTGAACACAATTCTAAAGAAGTAACAGAGGTTACTCAGAAAATCTTACTACATAGGATTACTGCATTTTTTTTAATACTAAAAATACTAAAACATTATACTAAGAAGATGTGTTCTTCATAAAATTGGTAAAACTGTGTAATAAAAAAAGCCCCAAACAACTAGGTCTGAATCAATCCATTTTTTTTCCCAGACCAAACAGTTCTAGGGACTTATTGAGAGGAACTACCCCCTGGGGAGCTCCCCCGAGAACTACGTTCAAACCAAGTACAAGTAAAAAAAAGTTTTGGTGCTAGTCATTACTGATACAGATACAGTTCTACAGAAATGAATGGCTTCCTATGGGACATCACCGACCATTATATTCGGCTCCGTTAACATTGGTTGCTACTGTCTGCTGCTAAAAACGAACTCATGTTCTTGAAGTTGTGTTCTATCTCTCACAAGAGACCGCACTGCAAAACGAATACATCTTAGTGAAAATACCTTGAATATAGCCATATTTAGCTAGTATTTTCTATTGCAAACTGTCAAATTTCAAGCCTGAAATAGATTTATTCTATTGGCAGATAATTTAGCAAATTGTTAGCATTTATTTGCAGATCGACTAAAGGTACGTCGAAAGTTTCAAGCTTCAAATAAGTAAATAGGTCTAGACAAAGGGTTAATGATATTTGTATTTGGTTTGCTGCAATCTTCTAAAAGGAAACATGAGAGAAATTTGACTATGCAAGATTTCCGGGATCAGACTACATGAATTCCGCCCGGTTTTGACACGATTTTGTCACGGGTAACAAATTTCCAGCATCAGGACCAAACATGAAAGGCAGGACATGATCAAAGAACAGCGTTGTGGCAGTTTGCAGTGGCTAGTTTGATTTTCTCCTACCATGTCTTCCTTGACAATCCTTCTATAGCCATGATTGACAATTTCTTGACCTCCTCCCTGAACACATGCAGTGACGTGAACGACGATTGGCCGGGGTTAAACTTGTCTCCTGACCAAGACACGGCAAGAAATTATGTCCCTGTGATCGGTAACTTTGAAAGACGTTTGAGCGCCAGAGAATATCTTCCCTTATCATACCTTTCACCACACGCGAGTGTGTGTAGTGCAGAGACATAGTATTGCTCTGATGTGGTTGTTTGTACAGTATATTTCCTCTGAACTGCACACAGCATCAGATTGTTGTGCTCACGGGGCAGAATACAGTGATCAAGTTCCATCAGCTCTCAAATGGTCTGGTTGCTTACATCTAAATTGAACAAACGTTAGCTATATGCTTATGTATATGTTTATGTTGATATATTTTTTAAATATGTTGTCCATGTTAGAAAATGGCAAGAAAAGGTATCAAAAACAGCACTGGAATGCAGCATTAATGTGTGAACACACACACACACACACACACACACACACACACAGTCTGATAGCCAGAGAGTGAGTCAGAGTGACATCTTCGTCCGCTGGCTGACTCGCCGTCCTCGCACACCACAGGGTCACTGAGTGTTCCCGAGCTGCTGCAGAGAGCACACACTCTCTTGCCAAATGTGACAAGTCATATTTTTTTCAGGAAACTGAAACAAAAAGCCAGGATGTCTGCATCATTAGTCATCACATTTTCATTATTACTGAGCAACCAACTGAAAAATGCAGGATGAAAGACAGGAATCCCCCAAATTTACACACCGATTTTCAAAGTTAAGTGAAAATAATTGGCCTGAATGAGATTAATTTAGTTTGACGTGGAACTCGAAAAGCCCTTTCTCGTCAGATTGCCCACTAGATGTAAACACACTCGCCAAGTGTAACTGCATTCCTGAAAAGCCACATTAACTCTCTAAGAATAAAAACCATTGCTAATCATATTATCTAGGAGGGTTCACAGAAATGAGAATTAAACAGATAAGCCTCAGCAATCCAATCCAATGCATGCCATGAAGAGGACTTCTTTGGACCTGCTCATGATCCGTACGGGCGCGTGACCTTTCAACAGATGAAAACTGAACTGGTTTAAATGAGATTGGGATTGCGGCTTATGATGATGTATCTTGATATTTCTGAGCTCGGTGAAGTCAGTGTCATGAAGATATTAGCACTTTAACTGCAGAATCTGCATGCTAGCCTAATATTTAAAAATTCCTTTGGTTAATATGTTGTATTTTGACTTTAATAGGTTTGGATACTATTTAATCTTTGAGAAAATGAGCTATGAATATGAAAATGACAAAATGAATATGATCAGTTGTAACAAGCACAAGCTCATTTGCTAGCGATCAACTAGCTGAAACTAGCTAACGCTGCACTATTCCTGAGTGTACACAATGAGTGTACGCATGTGGAAGCCATGCTTCCCAGCACAGACTCGTCTTTGCATTCCTCCTAATTTGACTGAGGCTTAGAAACCCAATCCAATTAGCCCAAAGTAGGCCTGTACGCTCTAATTACAGCTTAATCCCAGAATGCTGTTTTTGTGCGGTTCGATGTATTGACAGACTGCAAAAGGAAAAGCGTGAAAGGTCCTGGAGTACCACCACTATGGTGCACATTTGAACATTTTTAATGCTCTACCGCACCGGTGCACAATGCTTTACAAGTTGTTTTTCTTTCTTTTTTTTTTTGCTACCTTAATGAATGCCTGGACGAGTCCATGGGAGCGATGAACACACACATAAGGGCACTAAAGTGCAAATGGCCAAACATGGAAGATTATCAATTAGCTTTGCTTTGCTTTTTTTCTTTCTTTTAGGTTTTATGTGAGGCTGAATCCCAAATTCCTAGCTAGTCATCATATATGCTCACATTATACAGTATATGCAGTGCACAACATCATTCAACCTAATGCATTCCAGTAGGTTTGTATTAAGTGTATAAAAGTAAAACACCTTTAAATAGAATTCAGTCAAAGTTGTTCTGAAATGCATCCTTTTTGCACGTGATCTTATATTGTTCATGTCACCATGTGAGTAATATACGATTACGTGTGAAACGATAATTCATATCGATAAAACGATAAAACCACATGCCCCGGATGTGAAGAATTTATATGATCATTTAATACGATCACGTGGTGATGAAGGAATCGTGAAAAATTAAGACATGAAAATAAAAAAATGAACATGCGGGGAAAGAAGATTCAGTTGAAAAATGAACACGTGGAAATTGTAAAACAAAAATGAACAAATGAGTCACGCTAAACTAATCACTAAACTAATCGTTGCGTGAAACATAACACCTGAAGTGTCTAAAAACAGTTTTCTGTAATGTTGCTCTGTTTCTGTTGTGGTTATAATTAGAGATGAGTCATTTACTCCGACTCCTGTGTGGGCCTCCATAAATAGCTGAGTGGTCGAGGTCTGGTGTTCGAGCCCAGGGTCAGGCTGTTCATCTGACTAATGGATGGTGCAGGGACAAAACAAGTGGCCACTACTTCAATAGTGAAATGTATTCTCATATAATTCTGATTAATGACAATGACAGGGACACATACCCGTGCACACTAAAGCACACACACCTACACGTCATGTTTACAGTATGTCCTGCTTTCCTATTCTTCTTGAACAAAAACCCATTAGCTGTAGGCTGTAAGCATTAATTATATACACTTACAAAGAGGATCTGAGCCCTGGTTTAAGCTCCAGATTCATAATACACACCTCTCATCTCATTTTTCTTTCCTCTTATGGTTTTCCTCTTTAGGCTATTACCGTGCTCCTGATGTGGGGAGTAAATGTGATTGCTCTTCCAGCCCAATCAGATTAGCAGCCGTAGAATTGACAGATGCTGCCACTGAACTGCATGCCTTGACAGATTTACAGCAATACGAGATGACTAATGGCATTGTGTGTGTGTGTGTGTGCGCGCGTTGGAGTTGCTACCTATGGACATACCTACAGAGAAAAAGATATAGAAGTCCTATTCATTTTAATAGGGATTACATTTTATGAAATAAAACTGAGCCCGAGTACAAATTCTGGCACCTACAATGATGGAGTAATGGCTGACTGTTGCTCCCTGGTGGTGGTTTATGTATTTACTATTCAGGCTGCAAACTGAAACCTCTCAAGATCTGATCACTAGGGGCTTCCTAATTAATCTGGGAAATCTCTGCTTGTGCATATTTTTTGTTTTTTTCCCAGCTAACACCGAGACCGCTCTGAGGCTTCCGGACATGGACGCGGCTCAGCAGCTGAAGCTTCGAGAAAGACAGCGCTTCTTTGAGGAGGCGTTTCAGCACGACGTGGACGTTTATTTCTCCTCGGCACACTTGCAGATAGATTACAAGAGGGGTGAGTAAAGCACACGCACTGTTAGAATAATTATTAACAAATTTGGTTCTTCTGATAAGTCTCATTATGAGGCGGTTTTGTCCATGCGCCGAAGCTCCCATGAGCAGCATCTCGTCCATGGAGGTCAACGTGGACATGCTGGAGCAAATGGACCTTTTGGATATCTCGGATCAGGAGGCCCTGGACGTGTTTCTCGCCTCGACCGAAGAAGACGACGCATGTTCATGTCCACTAGAAGGTAACAATGGACAGTTTACGATAGGGAATCAACACTGATTTGATTTTTTTTTTTTTTTTTACATCATAATTTCATGTCCCCAGGCGTAGTTCATCAGGAGCAATCACTTACAAGACAAACTTTTAACTGATATATTCAGCTTTAGTAAGCACTTCCTCCTGATCTTGGTCACGGTGTTAAGCCAAAGCTCACATGTTGATAAACCAGTAGTCATTTTATGTTTTACCCATCTTATTTTGGCGTGTCTGTATTCTCATACTTTTATTACACATTAAAAAGCAATATTCAGTGTACTTTATTCAACGTTTTTTTCAATTTATAAGGTGCTTTTCAAACGACCGAGGCCACTTCATCATACAGACGATTACACTTTAAACACCTTTTGTCCTTTCCGTATGACGACCGTGTGCTGTACTACCTTAGCCTGATTTCACGATTAAAAATAAAAAATGAAAGGCTAATATAGAACAACAAGGCATCATAAAATTCTAAGCAATAATGAAAATAAAAGTTAAACCTAAAAATATCTAGGGCTACTGTCTGTGTGGTCAGTTTCACATGTTCTCCCAGTAGCTGTGTGGCTTTCCTCTGGGTTCTCCGGGTTTTCTCCGACCTCACAAAAACATGCTGGTAGGTTGATTGCTGACTCTATGTATGAATGTGTGTGTATACGTGGCTATGAGATTTCATCCAGGGTGTATTCCCGACTCAGGATAACATACTTACTGATTGATTAAAGTCTCTAGCAGCGCTTGTTATAACACTAAAACGGCATGACCAGGCGTGAGGTGTGAAAGATACCTGGTCACTAACGCACAAGGAATTTTAAGATTGCAAGTATCCGTGATGATGACGCTAATGGCTGTAACTCTGACTTCTCCTGTAGGTCTTGGTAGCAGTAGCGACATTGATTCTGCGCTGAGAGAAGAAATCTCCATGAGAGTCCCAGATACCTGTGAGCTCAAATCACGGATATCCTCCACTTCCTCCACCGCCACTTCCGACAGCCAGGAGGACGACGGAGCTGAAACCCCCGTGGTCCAGTCGGATGATGAGGATGTTCATGATGATGATCTTTTGATAAATGGTACACCTCCAGCCAACAGTGCAGGAGAAGAATCTGAGCTGTCACTATGAACGGCGTCACCAGTCACTACTGATGAAACCTGTACCCCAATGTTTGTGTGCTGTTAAAGACTTTCTCTGGTAGGTTGCCTGGTTCTATGTACCAAAAACTTGTACTTGTATGCGCATATTTCTTCGTCAGCGATGAAAATTTCTGTCCACCTGAACTTCTGCTGTAGATTATAGTGCTTACAGACATTTGCATATATGCCTATATCTTGTGTTGCTTTTACTGACTATATGATGGAAGAATAATAAAATCTCATTTACGATTAACAATGCAGGTATTCAAAAGATCCCTAGGATGTTTCTATATGGAAGGGAAAGCTTAGTCCTCTTAAGTCATCTAAAATGTGCATCACCATACTGTGCATTACTGTTCTGTCTCACTTTTCACGTATCTATATTTTTTTCATGCCTTCCAGTCATGTCTTTACTTGATCTCCACAACTTAATATTTTTTAATATCAAAATAAAGGCAAATCCAACCCTGGAATATTGGTGTTTGAATATAATGCATGTTTACCTGTAGTATGTGTTGACTAATGACTGCTGATGAAAAGCCGCATGGAATATAATTACAGAGGCTAATTAAGTTCACACTGTTTGCTGTTATTAACTACATCCACACAGAGAACAGCATAATTGTTATAATAATGCTGATGTAATACTCATTTATACTTCTTTGTAGAGAACCACGATCATCTCAGGATTGTAACATGTATTGCTTTAGTCAAGACAACAGTTAACTGTTTATCTACATTTGATCCATTCATCTTCATCCTTGGTCATTAAGGTAAATTTTAATTTTGCAAGTTCAAATGTCTTATTGTACCATATATAATTGAAAAATAATATAATTAACGTGACATACGACATGCTAAACATTTAAGGCATGGCCATTCAGTTGTAGTTAGATAAATTAGGACACTGGATAAGGTTCCTAAATTGTATAGATCTTAAATGAACTTGATAATTCTCAATTAGGTCCAAAGTGATATTAGTGATACTATAATGCAAAATAATAACCTCCTAAATCCCGATTTCCTGTGTCTATACTCCTCACATAATGGTTCATATTTAATACTAGCTCTCTGTCAACCTGTATTAACATTACAAGACAAATGAGCAACGCAAATCTGTCCATTAATATTTTTTATAACAGAAAATGACCTCAAATAAACCACTTAAGTGTGTTTCGTTAGTGATCAGGTTGCTATATCTAATATTTTACACATGTTAAGCTTTAAGGTAAATGTTTGTGTAATAATTTAAAGCTATAACATGATAATATAACATCTCACATCACATAAGGGAAGATCTGTATACACATGATGGCGCTTTGATGCTTAAAGGCTAGTTGGTAAGTTTTGAACTTGCTAATAAAACTTAACGTGGAAGCCGGAATATTTTTTGTTGTAGTCAGTTTTCTGTTGGAAAAAACAATAATAATCAGGGACTTTGTAGGTAAAACTGTAAAATTAAGGTATATTTTGCATTTTTTTTTCCCACTCAGAAAGCAAACATTTGCACCCAAGTGTATAAATGTATCAGGAAAAAGTAAATAATGCTCGGTGTAACAGTGACGTCAAAGTTTCAGTCTCGTGCCAAATACACAATAAAGAAACAGTGGTTTAGAAAAAAAAAAGTTTAATTATTTCAGAAGGAACTGTATCCGTTGGGGCTGTCATTGTATTAAAACCAAGGCTGGAAGTGTTTGTGAGACCTGCATGCCCCCTGTGCTGGATTGTATTGGTGGTAGAGCTGTGGCGCCTTTTCGCGTTTTTTTGAGAGGTCGGGAGGTACACCAAAATAACAGCCATCTTGTTGCGGCGACAGCTCACTCTGTACGTACCAAAACATCCAGTATACACCCTAAGACAAACATCTAACTGCTCGGAAGTGCTGTATTCACCCAAACGTGAAAAAAATGTGCGAGAATTGGAGGTGTTTTTCTACATTTCCGAAGGCCCATTTGTCGATGACAGTTCAGCGCTGTGAGATCCCCGACCGCGCTCAAGCAGAATCAACTGACTGTTTTTTTTTTTTCTTTCCCCCATATGACCCGCCTCCGACGCAGGCCTCTGACCAATCGACAAGCGCTTTCACCAATACGTAATGACGTTTCGGCTGTCGCGCGCATGCGCAGTTTCATTTCGTCCAGAGCTCCTCACGGTTCACATCGAAGATGGCGGCAGGCTTCGACCTGCTGGTGGAGGATTCTCTAATTAAAAGAGTGGACAAGAAACTTTTTAGCGATATTGCAGGTTGTGCCAGAAACGAGCGCAGCACATTTTATTGCATTACCTCCGAGGGAAGAGCACGGGCAGTTGTAAAGAACAATGCTAACTACGGGATAGGAGGGAATGCAACTAGCTAACGTTAACATTTGTGAGCAAAGAAGCTATTGGCTACGAGACTTGTTTTTAAAGCAGGTAATCTCACAGTGTGTTAAACTGCGCTACATGTTCAACATATTTCTTCACCTCAAGAGTTAAAGCGATAAGGGCGCTCGATAGAGTCGCATTTACAGCGTGAGCCGCGCTCCTCTCACTCTTCACACGTTTGTTTCCTACTTCGCAGACGTACAGGAGGGAAAGGGGACGGTTTCCGAGTCCCGGCTGTTAGCTGTGGATGCGAATTAAAACACGGATTACACCCGCCGCTTCGCTAGAGACTTCAGCGGAGCACGGTTAACGCGATCCGGTGTCTCCAAATGCTATGGTAACTACTTTGCCTGGACACGAAGTCAAGCTCGGGACGTCAGCAGCACAAACTTTGGACGGAGGCGATGCGATGGATCCGCGTTCAGAAAGCACGCCAGCGTCGAGCGGCTCATCGAGCGATCCAGCCGCTTCAGCTACCATTAACGTTACCGTGCCGGTGGTCAACAACGGGCCCGGGATGGCGAAAGGACTTGTGACTGCACCTTCTACTTCAAACACGGTGATCCAGGCGTCTTTCGTGAGCGCGCCGAGCGCGCCAGGCGGAACCGGAACCACCGTCGCCGCCACCATCAGGCCATCTATGCAACCCGCAACTTTAACCATTAACGGGAATAACAGTAACGCCAGCTGCGTGCTGACAGCTGCGCCCGGTGTGGCCACGGGAACCGCGCCGCTCACGAACGCCCAGCCTCCTGTCAACGTGAGCGCGAGTCCGGCGGTGCCAATCAAAGCCGAGTCACCGCAGACCGTGATCCAGAGCGCGGCACATACCGGATCTCCGCAGGTCTCCCCCGGGGCAGCCAAAGGCGCTGGGCTGATGCATACGACGACGACGACGGTGGTGAGAGGCGGAGCCCCGGTAACAGGAGGCGGGGCTCCGGTGGCAGCAGCCACGGCGGGGGGCGTGAGGACCATCGCGCCGCAACAGGTGCTCGCGCCCCGCCTCCCGCAGAGCAGTCCGGGCCAGCCGAGCATCCACAACATCCAACTTCCTCCAGGTACTCCAAACTTCTCCATCTCTCCCTCACAAACTGCTGCAATCGGTCCAAACTGTCAGGCTGTAGATTTTACAGCAGGTTCCCAACCCGCTGTCCCCTGGAGAACCCGCTGTCCTGCACATTGTGGTGTTTTCCCCATTTCAGCTTTGTTCATGATTAGTTAGGGAAAACACGAACACGTGCCAGACAACAGGAACTCCAGGACCAGAGTCGGGAACCTGCCCGTCATGTGATGAGCAACTTTTTCCTATAGGGCTGTGCAGTGTGCTGTTATGACTCTGTGGCTGAACTTGTGCCTTACAAACATCATATAAAGTGCACTGTGGAGTATAACGTGCCCTCTGGGGTACATTATTTGGACATCTTTGCTGTCGTGCTGTCGGAGTGCTCGCACTGAAATGTCTACGATATGCCATAACTTCCCAATAGTGCACAATATCAGACAGAATCTAGGGCAAAGTGATGAGCGTGACTTTTTCATGTTTACTCACAGCGGTGGAACTCAAACCCGCCTTTAACATTCACTATGCAGTTCTTGGCTGCTAGTCCGCTTGACCGGTCGCTTGTGTCGAGTGAGTTTTTAATCCAAACATCAGTAACTCCAGAACAAGTCAGCCTATAAGTAACATCAATGTCAAAAGTGTCCTCGGCTGCAAAAAGTTAGAGAGCCCCTGATTTAGCGTATAGTGAATACTTTCACAAGCACTTGGGGTACTAAAATCTATTTTCGTACCAAGTGTTTCATGTTCCCTTGTTAAATATATACATTCTTTTTTTCCTGAACATTGTAACTGAAACCATAGTTGTCAGAGACCTACTGTTTTGCTGGCACTGTACAAAACTCAATATCATAGTACATATCCTGTATTGTGAAAGAGTCTTATTTAATACTGAATGATGTATACAGACATAGAAACGTATAATTAGGTATCTCAATGTGTTATGTAATATTAAAAGGGTTTTTTACGTACGTGATTAAACACCAAACCTTCATATGGCAACGAAGGCTCGAGGTCATTCAGCTCTAACTAAAAGCCTGCCCTGGTGTATTCTGTGGTGTGAGCGCTTTTCGCACAACACTGTCCTGTTTCATTAGATTCGGCACAATAAGCGGCGACATGTGAAAGCACTCTGTCTTGTCCTGCCTGCAGTGCAGAAGCTCCTGTGCTCCCTCGCTGTGAGCTTTAATAACAGAGTTGGCATTGAGTAAGTATTTACCAACGCTTAGCTCATAGAAAAGCTCCCCGAAACCAAGTTATTCTCATTCACGATGCGTTTAATTCAAAGCAGATCTGTTTTTTTTGTCGAGCGTTTTGTACAGGACGGGAAACACGACCTGCTCGCTGGGCCATGGCCAGGGAAGGTGCCATAAATAAGTGCAGACTGAGTGCAAAGTCGCTGTGCGCTATCGAGGGTTGGAAGTTCTGACCGGATGATAACGTAGTCTAAAAATATTACGGATATAAAGGTATCACCGTTTTAATTTAAATAAAAGCACAACCCATTGGTGAAAGTGAAAGGAGCTATTTATTGCGGCTGGACAAAAGTCTCTTTGCACAACAGTGTGTGTGTCACACTAAAAATTCAATATGTTTCAGGTTGGTTTAAGCAGGAGGCAATAAAAAAGAGCGAGCACTTCCTGGAGCCTCTTTACAAATCAAGAAAAACAAAACGGAAAAACCAAGCCCAGTGTGAAAACTCTTTTCCCACAGGACGAGACGTTAAGAAAAAGATATTCCTGAGACTGACAGTTCCAGTCAGTTTTTTATCACTGTCATTGTAAGATGAAATGGAAAGGTGGGAAAAAAGTCAACTGAATTTTAATCCGTATTTTTGAATTAGTCAGGGGTATGGTAGTTGTGCTCTGTGACTAAGCGTGACGCCGTAACAACTCTAGCACTAACGTATGATGCACGATGCAGCAGCAGCGGCTCTGACGGATCTGTCGTCTGTCGGGTTTTGGTCAGGACAGATTTTTGTGCGGGGCCATCTGGACGCTCTCGTCAACAGCTTCTGTCCGAAACCCCGAGCTGCGCTAGAGACGCTGCTGTCGAGTGAATGAGCTCTCGCAGTAGTGTACAAGCCTCCAACTGCGCTGTGTGCGGGGGCAGTGCGTTCTGATGCCACAGCGGCCAGAACTGAGCGTAGGACAAGTTCCATCATCGCTTTTCTTCCCAGTTAGCCCGTGCTTTCTGCTGTGCTGTTTTATTAATTCATCAAACATGAAGTCAGAACTCGTTCGGCACATAATGAGCAGCTGGGTTGAGTGTCGAGGAAAAATTTTCACAGCCAAACCAGAGCTGTCATTTGTTCTCCGACAAGCAGTTTCATTCATTTTTCATTTACATGTACTTGGCACACAGTATTATCCAAAGCGACACCGGGTAGAGACTGTGACTGGTAACGGAGCCGACAGTGAACATGATTAATATAGAGGTAAATATTTTTTTGTGCTTCAGGCTGTGTGCTATGTTTTGGATTTGGTTATGAGCCCATGTTTGTCTCTGTGTGTGTGTGTGTGTGTGTGTGTGTGTGTGTGTGTTGTTTTTCAGGTATGGTGCTAGTGCGAAGCGAAGCCGGCCAGTTGCTCATGATCCCTCAGCAAGTCTTGGCTCACATGCAGGCCACACGCGCTGCCACCCCTGCCAGCACTACACCCGGACAGGTCACCTCCGCACAGGTACGCCACAGCATCACACACGCTCGCTCACACACACACACACACACACACTACCACTGAGCTCTTATCAGGAGTGGAACAATAAGTGTATCCTGGGTTTTCATTTATTCTGGTATCTTCGTACAACTTCCCACTCACGTTAGATGAGAACAGTAGTAGTTAGCAGTTTATTCAGGCAATTTAAAATAACTGTTTCTTCCCTGATCTTTAACTGGTATGTTAATTAAAATAAATGTAAGCCACCCTATTGTAAAACTTAAGGAATACAAACGCACGGCGTTGTGTTATAAGGTAGCAGGGGTCGATTACCACCCCGACAACAGGACATCTTAGTCATTCATTTCTCTTATAAACTTTCCTAAAGTTGGCCATTGCCGACAATGCTTTATTTAGTGAAGATAAACACATTTTACTTTCTACCCGGTTAGGTAAAAGCTAAACAAGTTAGTTCCTGTTACCACTTGTATATTACAGCAGCCAAAAACAGGTGTTTCCCCACCCTCTTTTTTTTTTTTCTCGCTCTTGAAGTTCTAAAGACAAAAAAGCAGCTTGGAAAGTGCAAAGAATCTCCTGTGTCGGAAAACACAGCTGTCGCCGCTTAACCTCTGATCGTTTCAAAGCGATGAATCTGGAATATCCTGACAGAACTGCTAAATAAACATCTCCTTACAGAAATCTGCCATGCACAGGAACGATAATTAATTAGAACGCTGCAGAGCTGCCGAGGAATGAATCCGCACCCAATCAGAGCGGAGAATTCAACAGTGCGGTGATATAACTTTCAATATGTTGCATCAAGAAGCTCCTTTTCTGTGACCTCTCAGCGCTGCACCTTTCTTTATCATGCTTTAACACTTGTACGCTCTGCCTAGATAATGTTTTTTTTTTTTTTTTTAAAACCAAGGATTGAGATTTTGTAAAAATCTCTTTGGGCATTATTTTTTCAGACCTTTAATTCCGAATCATAATTCAAATTGTGTTGCATTGGTGATAAGCATCATTACATTTTGTGTACATTTTGTTTTTGAAGAAACCCAGTTTTTCTGGCGAAGAGAAAGAATGAGAGAAAAGAAACGGCGAGCATCTCCTGGCTAAATCCTGGCCATGCTGGAGTCTGTTTTGAACGGACAAGCCCATGATGGCGTTGCTTCTTCTTCCAGTCTGTACGAGATATGTGACCGAATAATACACCTAACCCAGAAAGCTTTAAAAAGCTTCTGGGTTCGACTGGGGGCTTCCTGTGCAGAGTTTGCATGTTCTCCCCGTGCCTGTGTGGGTTTCCTCCAGGTGCTCCGGTTTCATCTCGCAGTCCAAAGACATGCAGATTAAGTCAGCTGGCTACTCTAGATTGCCCATAGGCGTTAATGGGAGTGTGAGCGGTTGTTTGTCTCGATTGGCAGGGTTTACTTCTCCTCTTGCCCCCAAGTCATCTGGGATTGGCTCCAGCACCCCTGTGACCATAAATGGATCTGTGGTATAGATAATGGATGGATGGATGCATACGAGTCCGAAATATTTTCCATTTTAAGTTGACATTCCGTGTGAAATGTGTTCATTCTTCTCCACCATGTTTTCCCTGCAGACCTCTGGAGCTCCCATCATGGCCAGGCCAGTGACTCCCGCCATCATCAAGCAGGGCTCACCCACAACCAGCAGCACCACTGCTACCACACTGCAGCGGCCACCCGTACAGGTAACACACACACACACACACACACACTTAACGGCCACATAAAACACGGCACCCATTCAACTTGCAACTCTTCCTGTAGACTCTTAATTTGATCGCTTTTCTCTCAGAGTAGCCTCATTTAGCGACTACGTCCAACATGTGATCCAGATCTGTAAACTAGCGAGTACTCCATGATTAAACCAGTTTTAAAAATATTGAATAATAAGTTGATTGACTTATCAGTTCCGCAAGCAGTAAAGAAACATGCCTACCTTTTACTCTCATTAAAAAAATTTGATACTATGATTTAGGACTACAGACAACATGCTACCTAGCAAACCCACATAGTGTTCGCTGCATAGTATCAATCTGACTGGAATTTCTTTCCGTCCCCTTACCATTATTTCTATACGGAGTGATTGTGACCTTATTCAGGGCTCCAGACCTCGACCACTCAGTCTTATTTTGTGACCATTTTTGTAGACAGAGCGGCTAAGTTTTTATATGAATGGTAACAATGGTTTTTAACCTTTTAATTCGTAACCATTATTGATTAGTTCATGGCTGTATGAATCTTCATTTAACCACTTTTGATTAACACTATGGACACTGAACAAATGAGACACCTATTGAGTTTGATGCAGGGAGAATTAATATATACTGCTTTAATATACTGCTCTGTCCAGTTGATAATCAGACCAGAGATCTGTCCCCCCCTTCTGAGCGAATGTGTCTAGCCCTGTAAGTAGTCTGTAATCTGATGAGCTCCCTTCAGCTAAATAATGCACATGAATGCATGTGATTGGATACACGGCAACAGACTTAGTTCAGGTTTAAAAGATTAGGCCATTGCCGACAATGACTACGAACTACGACTGTGTGTGTGTGTGTATGTGTGT
>JAQQZX010000016.1:14361413-14382624 GCA_030068355.1 Notoglanidium maculatum | reverse complement strand
CCGCCTCTCGCCCGAAGATGCTGGGATTGGCTCCAGCTTCCCCGCGACCCAGATGGATAAAGCGGTGTAGATAATGAATGGATGGACAGTTAAATAAGAAGTCTAATATCTGAGTAGTTAGATATTCCTAAAATAAATCTGAACTGTTCATTTACTGGCATAAGCTGACTTCATGCTGTTTATAAGATACAGTACAAGCTGTCTTTTTTTAAATGATAAAGTGTCTTGTCAAGTATTGTCCTGCCTGTATTCCTGTAGGTCAGGCCAGCCGCATTTCTGAACTTGTCGGATAATGAATATGAATGAACCCAGAAGTGTATACTTGTATTCATGGATACCAGATGGTTTCAGTGTAAAGAAGCTGCGATTCGAGCAGCTGTTCAGAGTAAAAATCACTTGAGGTTTTTCATAGCTTCTTGCTTAAAAAGTAAGATGTAAGAACAGTAGCTTAAATAATGGCAGTCTTTCTTGGAAGATTGCTGAACTGACCACCAGATGGCGCAAGAGATTTGTTCAAATTAGTTCTGAGGGTAACAAGAAGATCCAAATGGAGAACCTGAGCAAAAGATGGGCTCAAAGGGAAGCATTAAAAAGCTATATTTCATTTGTATCTGAAATGTCAGAAGCTTGAATACAATAAACTGTCCTGAGATCAGCTAAAGTATAACAGTGGTGTGAAACCAGCATGCAGGTTCTGTAACCACATGGATGTGAATGTGTAAATTTCCCAGTTTTGCAAAATTGCCTTATATGACTGTATACTTAGTGATGAAGGCTTTCTGATTTCTAAGAAATGCAAACACAGATGGAACTGTACAAAATGTCGTGTATAACGTCTTCTAAAACATGTCTATTTTTGTTTGCTGCAGCAGTGACTATCACGGCCTCAAGAGTGTGTTTATTAAAATGAACGTTACAATAATGTAATCCTTTTAGGTTCACATTCACTCGACCCTTTTACCTGAACACATTTACCCCAGGAAAGATTTATAATGTTGGAACGAAATCAGACTGAAGCTGAATTTGTAATGCTTGGGAGGGAAAAAAACAACAACCAAAATGTGCAAAATAAAGCAGTCTTATATTAAGGATAAAAAAAACAGGTAGAAAGAAAATTTTAGGATTAAACTTACTCAGGTAGTAACATAAATACAAGTTAATAATAAAGCAGTTGAAAATTCAAGTTAAAAAAATTCAATGAAAGGAATGAAAAAAAAAAAAAAAGCTAGTAAAAAATAGAGCAGTCCAGATTTAAATATTCAGGCTTGTAAACAAAAATCAAGCACTTGAAAACTTAGGTTGAAATTTTCGGGTCATAAAAACAATTCAAGAAGGCAAAAAATTCAGGTAAAAAAAAAAAAAAATCAAGCAAAACAAAGAGTGAAAATGATTGATTCGAGCGGTTCAGAGAAAACAGGCTCTGGGGAAACCCAGGCTCAGTCACAACACACCTGTGAGCTCGTGCAGGGGGGCTTCATTTATCACCCAGGTTTTATGGTGATGCATGGTCTCAGGTGGAGGAACTACCTGCTGGGGCTTTCCCCATTTTAAGTTTCTTGCTACGAAATCAAATTAATTGACAGTGTTATTTGTTTAATTGGCTGTCATTGTAAGTTATAAGTAACTGCTCGAGCGACCGGTCCCAGTCCGCGCGCTCTGTGTGTGTGTATGTGAGACAGACATCCTCCAGTTTGGATCAGCAGCGCAGCAGCTCTTCCGGCAGGCCTCTTGTGGATACCGTAATCCCCCACGTGTACGCGCACACGGGTTTCTCCCGACGGCCATCTGCTAAACGAGCATAGGTTTATTCGCCGACAAAAAAAAACAGCTAGAAATCAAGCCTGTTGTTTCTTGTATCTCTTTCCCCACGTTACATTCCAACATTAACTGATTAACTAACCGTTATTTCAAGAGAGTTTTGAATCCGGACATGTTTTACTATCTGACAACCGCAGAAACTCTAGTGCACTTATATACGAGGTTTTACGGTAAACCCCAGCTCTGCTGCTGCTGTTCTTCTAATTCAAAACTAAAGCCTGGGAATGGTCCAGTTGTCCAGACAGGTGCTAAATACTGAACACTGGCATTTTATTTAATTTTGTATCAAGAAAATGTAGCACAAGCAGGTAAAAATAATGGAAAACCCCAATAGGTAGCCTGTCCTTTTCCTGGCATCATGTAACGCCATTAAACGAAGCCCCCTCCATGAGCTCACAGGTGTGTTGTGATGGAGTTTAATTAGAGCCTGGTTGGTTTTCTGAATGTCCCGGATGTTTGCTCTGAACGACATTTTCACTCCTTGTATTAAAAAACAAACAAACTCTGAAGAGAAAACCGTTTTCTCTCCAAGTATTATAATCATAGCATTATAATTAAGTTTAGGTTCTGCTTTCAGTGCATATATTCCGCTTCAAGCCACATATTCAGCAACACCTGAAGATGAAGACTCAAAGTAAGTTCTCTCTTTTATGTGTGTATTTTATTGTGACGTTGCCTGAAGAGGTCATTTTTAAAAGTACAATCTTGTTATTTAAATTCTAAATGTTTATAAGATACAGTACAACTTAATTCCTCCACCTGCGAAGAAAAGTAAATTTAGAAAGCATCCATATCCTCATGCTAACTGTGGCTATCAGACGCTAGTTAACTAAATATGGCGTGTTTGCTAATTCTGTCGGGAGAAAAGTCAACGCGTTTACTCATTTAAGAGCAAAATGCAGCCCAAGAAACTTTATAAAAAGGAGAAAGTGGTGCCTGATATGGGTTAAAACTTGGTTAAGGTTTACAAAGGGATAAGTGGCAGCCCAGTCATGGAGTCACTCAAACTGAGAGTTAAAAATGACAAACCTGACCTAAAAATTGTAAAAACACGCTCTTGCATCTAAAGACAGTTCACAGCGTTTTTAGTCACACACACTGATTTTGCAAAGACTGGCGGTCACTAATTGCAAGACTGCAGGTAGATTCATTTTGAGATTATTTCCCATCATGCTCCTGTGCACTGCTTCCTGTTAGTGCTGTTGACGTCCCATGATCGAATGACCCGCGTTCAACCCGCCTCAACATGTCATTCAGGCCCTGTTTACACTTGGTCTTAAAATGCGTCTTGAGCATTCAGGTCACAAATGGACTGTCGAGACACGTCGCCGTTTACACCTGTGCTTATAACGCGTCTCCAAATTGTCCAGCCGACCACTTTGGTTCAAATTCCGTTCCATCACTTAGAAGGTCAAAGGTCCCCGCCCCAAAACGATCACCGCGCCCAGTATTAATTACGTATTTTCCTGTTACGTCCGTGTTGTGGACGGGTCGGGACACATTAGCGTTTACACTACAGAATGAATGTGGTTAAATGCGTCCCAGACCACCTCGGCAAGTGGTTTGAGCGGATGCGTGTTGAATGCGTCTTTTACACTTGTATCTAGTTGTGATCAGATCGCCCAAGACGCATTTTAATACCAAGTGTAAACAGGGTCTTGCAGTAATTTAACCCAGTGTGGGCAAGACAAGGGCCACTGTTGTAAACACTGTCATTATGTTTGAAAATTATAAATGATTATTAATAATTTGAGCAAAAATCTGCCATTTTGCTCGCTCGCTCGCTCTCCAAAAAAATGTACTTTCCGGGAATATCAACATGCGGGAGATTCCCGGGAACTTCCGGGAGAGTCCGTTACAGTTTAAGATTGTGTGTTTCATGAAAATGCCAACAAGGTGGCGGTTCTTTTGGAAGGTTTCACTGCGAAGTGTCACTGTACATTGACCGTTCCTGCTTCCTATGCAACTGTTGTTTTTTTTTGGTCAATGTTTGTAGGTAAGTGTGTCATAACAGTGGCAGAAACCAACATTTTGAGGTTACTGAGCAACACGGGTGTGAGCGTCATGTAGTTTGAACAATGCTAGCGTTGAGGCTCTACGCTCCCCTACTTGATAGCAACACGGCTAAACAAAAAAAAACCCCGCAAACTCCAGATTCCGAACATGCCTTGGTTGATTTAGTGCCATCAGTTTGGACTAACTGGCAAAAATATTTCATTGTAATGTTCATTTTTGGTTGAACCCTTCAGTGTCATGTAATGACAAGTTTGAGCTTGTTAATGAGAGCAACAGTTTAGAAGTGTATTTAAATTGGCTTAGCATTTGAATTTAACTATTGGTTGTAATCTGGTATATTATGAGGTACTTTCATAAGCTGACATGACAATATGTGATTTTGCACTTGAATGCGGTCAGCCGGACTGTGGGCTTTCTTCAGTGGTGTAAAAGGGCGAATGTTTATTTCAACAGTAAGAACCGACTGCTACTTAATAATAAAGCGCCATCCTGTGGTAAATTTCTGCATGCTAGGATTTTCCTGTCAGCAGTGTTGCTGTATGATATTGATATAGCGTTGATGGTGCTTATACATGCACCACGAGGTTAGGCTTTACCTCACTAAAATGATCTACGTTTATTCGATATTGATGATGTTGAGCTTATTTTAGCATAAGTGAGATGTGTGTAGGACAGGATCTAATAACGCGCTTGTGTCAGCAGGAAATGTGGAGCGGACGGAGGTGAATCTGGAGCTCTCAGCAATCCGGCTTCGTTTTCTTGCTTGTGTGTGTGTGTTTGCGCAGCACCGACTTGTGTTTGAGAGCCACCAGGTTCAGATACAAGGGTCTGTCAGAACATTTTCTTTAATTCCGTCATCCTCTCCGTCTCGGATGTCACTCTCATCGACGTGTTATACCTGGCAGATGCCCAGTCTTGCCAACTTAGTGAGTAAATTTGGCAAATTTAGAATATTTTAGGAACTTTTCCAACCAAAAGAGCTTAGTGACAAGTCCAGGACCTTAATGACCGTCCAGGACCAGGGCGATGTAAAATCTGTTTCGGGATACGTTCAGGACAATCATGTTTTGTGTTTTTACACTTCATGCCTGTGAAATGTATAGCATTAGAGGTACGAAAAGCGGGACAGTTTTTTTCAGTACGCTAATTTCCTTTATTGCATTACAAATAAACCTTAATGAAGCATGTCAGCTAATTGTCTGAAAAACAGAGCAGTGGACGCATGAAGAAAGTTTCATGGACGAGGAACAGATTCTTGGTTTCATTACAAGCCAAGACACGGAGACAAATATTGAGTTTTTGTCTCTCAGATGCTGTGCAATCAGCCACGTTCTGCTTAGGTGGATGACAGCCAAAAGAAAGTCACGCTGTGAAGGAATCCGTTTTTTTTTCCCTCCTAACTTGAGACTAAACATGAACTTTGAAGCATTGCTTCACCAAACATACATCACAAAATAAACAAATCCCACCAAGACGACGTGCATCAGTTTGCTTGGCTCGGCGCGTCGATTTAATTGACGAGAGTAAACAGAATGCACGATTGCGTTCCAAATGTTGTCTTTCTTATGCCGGTCACGCTACTGTGTGCAGCCTGGTGGTTAAGGGTTCAAAACAGGAACGGCGGAAAAGGTGTAATCACACGCGACGTGTGTGCAAAATACACTTTGCGCCTTCATGGTTGTTATTTGGGTTTAATGGAATGTCCTGCTTTCTGTGAGAAAGGCGCCATTAAGAGAGCGAACGCACACGGAAGATGAATTACGCTCCGCTATTCATTTCGGACTCCTCCGTACTTCAAATGGAGAAAATGCTGCCTTGACGTGGTGCATGTGCGAGATCAAAAGCAGGAGCGGTAAATGAGTCGATCCCGCATCGCCTCTGTCAGTAATTGATGGAAGCTTGTTTGTTAGGATGTGTAATGGTGCCAGGTTTTGTGTATGTCCTGTCAATTATTTTTGAGTAATGAGGAAACCACGGCTGTGCCAATCAATGGGTTTAAACTCCATGGTGACAGGGTTGCAGCCTGTGAGCTAGTTTAGGAGAAGGGCACTGTTATTGGCTTAACGGATTCATATTCCAGTAATAGGGGAGAGCCAGTACACTTGTACCATTTTTCATCGTCCTGTCTGCCCAGTTTCGATGAGCCTTTGTCCAGTGTAGCCTCAGATTCCTGCTCTTCCTGACCGGAGATGAGCCTGATGCGTAGACCGTCCACATCACGGTTTGACGCGTTGTCGTCCGACATCCTTGTCTGCTCACCGTGGTTGTAAACAGTGTTTGAGTTACCATAGCCTTCATATCAGTTTAAACCAGTCTGCCGTCTTTAATTCTTCTTTTTTCCACACCATTCTGTGTCAGCTCTAGAGACCAAAAACTTGTTTCCTCTTGGTTTTCTGCTTTCCTCCCACATCCCAAAAACATGCCGGTAATCGGATTGGCTACGCCAAATTACCCCCGTGTGTGAGTGTGTGTGTGTGTGTGTGTGTGCATGGTGCACTGCGAAGGATCGGTGTCCCATCCAAGGTGAATTTTCCCATTTTGCCCCCCAGTGGTCCTGGGATGGACTTTGGATCCACTGCAATGTTGACCAACTCTTTATTATCAGAGCACAAGGACTCCCCTGCCTAATGTAAGTGAGTTTTGAGAACTGTTTTTTGTTCTTTTTCTTGGTACAAGAATGGTAATCACACAATTCTGGAAGATTCTGTTAGGACAGCATCATTAAACACACAGCTACTTAGTGTAGTTAGCCTGATATTTGAGGTACCCCAGTCCATCAGTTCTTCAGGTGGTAAACATGTTTATTTCCATGTGTTTACATTTCACCGTATCGGATTGCGTGGGGTCTAAAGTCTGCTCAGGGAGCAGCTGATTGCCCTCAATTGCTAATACACGTAGCTTGTGTCAACTCAGCAGATGTAACTTTTCCAGGCCTGCATTAAGTTCTCGCATTCAACGACTAACGAAACACTTGGGATTACGCTAAGTCTGTTGCGTTAAGACAAACGAACTCGGGGCTAGATTTTAGAAATGTCGACAACAGCAAGATGATGTCATCAGACATCAGGCTTTCTGCTGATACGCGCCAGAAACATGATGCGGAGGAATGGACGGGTCGTTGAACTCTCTCCCGTGAGACGTAGAGACGAGCTCCGCTGATGTTTCGTGTCCCGGCGTTTCTTGCTGAAGCTAATATTAATGGCTTTTTAGAGCGGCCTGTAATTAGACGATGATTTAGTAAAACCTTCTAAAAGCTAAATTATCTGTAGACGTTCGCGTACAGATTATAGAAGAAAATGTTTATGCTGCATGTTACCTTCCAGGCGAATCATTCTTAATTGAACAGGATGCCAATTAGTGTCTTCGGTGTTGATTTATGATGCATTATATGCATCTCGTACGCTGAATTGTTGACATTCGTTCAGTGATGGAGAATTCACCATCCCAGTGTAGTGTCTCCTCGGTTTCCTTTCCATTTCTACCTTATTTTCCTGTTAAGCAGGAAAAAGCGCCTAGAATCCATTTATTCTATGGTTCGTGTTCTTTATGGTTAAAGCTTTAAAGTGCATGCTAATATGGTGGGGTTTTTTTTGTTAATACTGAAATATCAGCGCAAATGCAAATGAGCTTTTATGATGCCCCTCAAAATAGCCAACAAAAAGCTGAAGATAGCCTGCGCACGATGCTCAGTCAGCAAAGCTCGACCCAGGAACAACAAACGCAGGCTGCGTCAGCACGCTTACTTTATCAGCACCGAACTGCAAACGTTCAATTATGCCCACACGCTCGCGCGCACACAGTCCGAGTCATTCTCAAATTAGATTGTTCCGCCTGATGGGCGCAGAGATTTGGTCCCTAATTTAGGGGGAAATGAAAAGAGCACGGCCCGCACGGCTGAAAAGGCAAACTTTATTTATAACGTACACACTCTTGGCCAGCAGCCATGCATTAAGCACTTATTTAAAAAGAGCAGGCCATCAGCAGGGCCTTAATGCCTTTTGCACCAGAGGATGCTGGGATACTAAGTCTCGTAGACTGAAACGGATTGTGATCGCAAATGACCTTTTAGAAGTGCTATTTGTATAGAGTATAACAGCATCACTTCCTTTCTGGTTCCGTTCCTTGTTCTAGGCTACACGCGTTAACCTTCCGTTTCTCCTCATAAAGCAGGGAATTAAGCGGAGAAATAATCGATTGGCTCGAAAGCAGAGAACGCCGTCCCGTAGTAGTGCTGGGCGCAACGACCACAAATGTGCATCACAACGTGTTTTTTTTTTTTTTTTTTTTTTTTAAAGATTTTGACTGTTTCACTGTATATCACATTATTCTTTTTCTTATTTATTCATTTTTGCATGACTAGCCCTTATTCTACAGTAATAAAAGTTTACTTCTACAGGTGTAAATAGGACGATCATTTTTATCATGTATATAATGAAGGTTTCTTTTACACGAAATGTCAATATATGAAGGATTCAGTAAGCACGAAGTAGTTGCCTAGTGTAGAAATATGGTGCTTTTTGTATTGAAGAAAAGCGCACTTGCATTGCGTGATATGGCGCGAGAGCACGTTGTTTTATATGAGAGCGCAGATTCAACGTTGAACCGAGCAAAACGGATACTACAAATACGCAGGAATGAAGGAAACCGAGCACGAGATCACAGAAAAAACAGTGTCTTTGAAACGCAGCACACCAGAGGTGAGTGAGCACGCTTCTCGCAGCCCTGCGCTTGATTCATTGTCTCCGGCGCGCTTCTCAGTTTACTGCTCGCTTCTGCAGCGGTTCGCTGTTTATTACAGTGTAGGGGAATCAAGTAACGTTAACTGTAATTTAAAAGCGTAAACAGTAAAGAAGTGTGCAGGAAACCGTGAATCGAGCGCACTTATCTCTGGTATTTTTTTGTGTTCTGGTCCTCGCTGTTTTTGCTCGGTTTAACTATGTAAAAGATAGTGATCTCTCCCACTCGGTGTCATACTACCAGTACAAATTAGCTCTGATGAAGATGATGCTATAATGTAATAACGATATACCGGTATCCAAAATTTGTGTACCAGTCCGGAAATCTGACCCGGTACACTGGGAGAACTGGTACACTGCCCAGCACTATCCCACAGCATGCGGTCATGGTTGGTGGTCCTCCATTAGTGTAACAACAGAGAGAACAGTCTTGATAAAGAACTTCTGCAGAACTCCAGAGTCTTTCCAGGTACGACCCCAATAAATCATTTTCAAAGAAAACAACATTTTAGGTGAACAGACTCAATTTTACTCTACATTTGGACAGTATGTTAAGGAGTAAGACTTGGGGTTGCCGAATAACTCTTACCACCACCTTATTACCACCATTTTTCAGTTCCGGCATGTCCTAGAGTGTTTTATTCCCAATATACAAGAGCAATTTGGTGAAATAGTTTGTTTTTTTTAATTATTGCAACAAACATGTACATACTTTTACCCATATTCATACATGCGCATAAATTGATACTTACACTTAGTTACATTTAATGGTGTCCATGAAAATCCTGTTATCACTTACGTTATTACTTATATTCTGCCACACCCATTTCAAGAGTTTCCTCCGTCTTTGTTAGAATTTGCAACCACTGATCCGCTGATTCAGATTAAGACCACAGAGATAATACCGTACAGTACGAGCAGTAGAAGACGCTCGGTTAGAAGCCGTTATAATGACTGGATAAAAAGGAGTACAGTCAGGTAAGACTAATACATTACCTTAAGGGCTAGCTAGTGGATAAAGTCAGATGGAGGCTACTGCTGTGGGCACCGGTCATAAAGTAACAATGCTAAGTAACCAGCAAGCCATCAAGCGTTAGCTAGATAACCCGATAGCCTCACAAGCACCCAGTGCAGCCTCATAACCCGAGCCGTTTGTCTGGATAAGGATGTTCTGGTGTCCGCTTCCCTTCCAGAAAATGGCAAGAGCAGATGTGTGTATAGACGTTTTGAGTGGATGTTTTAAATGTAGTGCTTTCAACCACAGACGCAGGTCCTGGATACACGTGGATACGAGATGTATGGTGCCCCACAACGTGCAAACACCCCTCTTCTTCCAATGATTGCGAAGGCCTTTAAGTTCTACTACTCGTTTACATGTATTATCGCTGTGGTCTTGATCTGAATCAATATCCTCAGCTTTACTTTTTATTTTTTTTATATTTAAAAAATGGTAGCCTTTGTGGCGTCCGGTCACTGTAGATGAATGAACACACTAATATAAACCAGTGATTTGCCTTGCTGCCAGGACTACTGCCTGACCAATCAGGGTTCCGTATCATCGTTGTATATTTTAGATTTACTTTTAGGACTTTTATTTTCTTTTTTTTTTCTTTTCTTGAAAATAAAAAATTGTAGTTCTGTGTTTTGTCATTTGGTTACCGTTTTAGTGTACGTTAGGTGATGAATTGCTACAGCAATTTTAGTCAACTTCGAGTGGTGTTTAGACTGAGAATCGAATACTTGCCCAAGTTTGAGTGACTTTTTTTAAATGTAACAGTAGACTGATTTATAACATTATGGACAGTACAGACCCCCTTATAGCTCATTCATGGGTGTGTTTAATATGGTTAGCCTAGCTTATTTAGTATGCTGCATAAACGTGATCAAAGTAAATACATTTCAGTGACTTGCCAGGTCACGTTGACTAGCTCGCTACCGTTATCTTAGCCCAACAAGAGCAAAACTACAAACGGGCTAAAACACTTAATCGGGATGTAACGTCACTGTGGTCAAAAGGACTATTAATGGTTAGAAATGTTCGCTAATGTATCACGACAGCAGCGTCTTGTCGTCTCACTTTTCGCACTTCTCGTCTCACAAATGCACCATTATGCAATGAACTAGAATTTGCTGAATCGGTTAGTTTGACATATATATTTTGATTAGAAGGACGAATTATTGTCACCATGTGCTTTTCATTACTTGACCTCGTCTCGGTTCTTCTCGAGAAAATTTTTTCGTCCAACTCCTTTCTGCATTTACTACAGGGAACCGTTTTCCCTCCTCTTTGATTTCATCGTTATTCTGGTCTGCAACCCAGAGTTCCTATTCAGGGCCTTGATCGTGGTGCAGGCCTGCTGCTTTAATGATGACGAATGCGCACAGAGAGAAGCGTGCCTTCATGTGCCCGGGTCAGGCAGCCTGTCTCTCGGCTCATTTTAATTACAGGGGGTGAACGTCATGAAATATTCCACAGCAGTGGGCTAAAGATGTGTCACCAGCGAAACGAGTGGGAGGTTGGGTCGTTTCTTTCCCCTCCTGTAGGTTTTAAGTATGTATAGCCGTAGGAGGTGCTTTATAATGGTTTTATATATGAATTGAAGGCAGCAGGCATATACGGTACATTTTATTTCACGTTATCTTGGGGCAGTAATTATCTGTCGTTCCGTTGAGTGCAAATGTTTGCACTTCCATGGTTTCTGGGCAACGTGAAGACGCTTGGCTATAATCCTACTAGACGTGGTGGTCTATTTTGTCAATGGAAATGCAGGCTAAAATGATACCCATTGACTTGCATTTTAATCAAACCAGTTACAGGCCTTACTGTTCTCCTGTAACAGCTGCTAGCTTTAAATCTAGTGTTGCGGTTTAGCAACAAAGGGCCAAATCCAGACATGAGTGTATAGCGAGGTGTGTATTAACTTACACAATTCTGACTTTGAGTTTAAGTTGATATGCTCGAGTATTGGGGTATAGTCCAGCTGACTTAGAGTTTGATGTAACCACAATAGGTCACACTCAAATCTATGCTTTTGGCTGTAAATGCACTAAAGAAAACCACAGAATGGCGACTGAGGTCAATGTTAAATCCATAAAGGTTGCAATGTTACTTTATTAATCGTATATTTCATCCACGACACTGGAAACACTACATATTTTTATACGGATAAATAAATTATGAACTCCTTTTACTTAAAATGAGTCATAGGTGTAGCAGATATTAATTTAGTAAAAGTTCATGACCTCGATTTTGTATCGTGAATCTAGATTAAGCCGTCTGAGAACTATTAACTGCTGGTAATATAAATATAAAGAACTGTTCTTGATCAGTCTTGTGCTGCAGTTCTGTAGTTTTCACCCATATCTAAGCTTAACACTTTCTCCTGCTGTAGTTCATTGGGGATAAACATAGAACATGCAGTTTAGGGCTGAATGAACCAGGTTTGCAGTGATTGTGACTGTTAATGCAAGAGTGTATTGACGATACTCTAGACTCCTATTAGACGGTTTCATCTTCTGATTTATGTAAATGTTTTTCCCCCAAAAAATTGTTCATGTACAAAATTACTTATTTGGTTTTCTGTTCCATCAATGGGAAAAAAAACAATCTGCTTATTCAGTCCACATTTTCTTTTCAGGCTTAAAGGAAAATGCTCATGTTTAAAGTCAGTGGATGATTTTGCAGACCCCATCTCAAGAACTATCCGCTGGCCTTGAAGGTGTGAACTACACGCAGGTAATTCTAATATTTGGAGTACGGAACTCAGAAAATAGACTTAAGCGTCTACTTAAGGTAACTGTAAACATGGATAATTCTCCTTACATAATTATCAGCGAATCATTTGATATGTTGCCGATTCCGAATACGGGTGTACTCAAAGAATGTTGTAGTTTTACTTAATCACAATATATTTGTAATGCCCAGCAGGTCAGTAATAGCTGCCTTTGTGTTCATAATCTTAAAGACAGGAAGGACATTATTTGTAGAGTACAACACTAGGCCACACTTTTTTTTTTTTTATTAAATAAAAGACGTCTTTATTTTCTAAAGCACAAATCCAGTAATGGTTTAGGTGAATAAGCTAGTAACTCAAACACGCATCAGAAGCAGGTGTGATTGGAAACACTGCTCATATAGAACGAACAAAAGAACTAAAATGTCAACTAATAAGCAACATATGGAAAAACATTGCAAAAGAGAACGTACACAGTCATATACTCAAACCTGGGGCAAAGAAAAGTCTCATTTAGCCCTGCGAGGACTTCGAGAGCAGCAAATGTTTGGGTAATGCTTCCAAAAAAATATGTATTTACAGTTTTTCTTCAAGTCATTTCTTCAAGTCTTTTTTTTTCTTTTTTCTTTTTAAACTATACAGGTTATACTTGTTCTGGTTATCGTATGTTCCAACTACTGTTCACATTCTGACCACAAGGAACAAGTGCGGCTGATTAGAGACGCCGCTCGAGAGAAATCATGCATGTACAAGTCCGATCAACCAATAAACCTTGACGAGGGGAATGTTCAAGAGGACTTGAAGTGCTCCTCCCGTGATGCGGTCGGTTAAGCGCAGGCACCGGTTTGGCCGGCAGTCTGACTGCTTGCCCGCTCGGACCGAGACGAATCAGAAAGCAGCGCAAAAACAAGGCAGGCAAGTGTCTGAGCGAAAAGGCATTCTACATTTTTTTTTTTTGTCTCTTTTTTTCTTTTGGTTCTTTGAAAAAAAAAAAATTCACAAAAGCTATCACACGTCATCACCTTTAGCTGTCGCTTGGTAAATTGTTTGGTCTTGTAATTAACAACCACAAATTCAAATTTCTATACGGGGTCACCAAAGTCCTGTAATGTCAGGTCCAAAAAAAATGAGCTGTACCCCTTTTTGTAGTCTTTTTTTTTCTTTTCTTCTCCCCAAGCACATCTGCTAACAGAGGAAATTGTCTTTCATCTCCATGGTCAAGTTTTTTTTTTTCCTGCACCATCAATAGAGGACCAGTAAATGTTGAGTAGAGGGACCAAGGGAACGAGGGAGTGAACCGCTGCAATGACAATGGGCTTAAAACAGCAGCTGACCCTGAGGAGTCTCTGGTACAAAAAACACCACGGAAAGGCACTTGAGCAATGACAGTGCTTATCAAATAAAATTCAAGTCGAGAGAGCGGATAAATTCGTCCTGCTGTCTTAAGAAGTGAAATGACACAGACAGAGAAAGAGCGCGGACCTTGTTTTCGGTTTCAGAGCTCAGGAAGTACTTAGTCTCTCGTACCAGGGCTGTCGCAGCGCTCCAGACAGCCAAAGCAAAATTCACAACATCAAACTTGCCGGCGCAGAGGGGGGAAAGAAAACCGATAAAAACACTCGCAGAAAGCAGCAATGATCCCTTTTTAAGACTCTGTCCGCATTAGTGGGTCTGTGCAGGAATGCTCAGGCTCCTATGGCTCGTCGGTAAAACAAACCGAGATGCTGACTTGCTCCTGCGGGCTCCTCCCCTTGGCCCCTCTCTCATCCCTGGAGCTCCACCCTCAGTCATCCCCACCGCCATAGAGGTCGGCAAGTTTTTTAAAGCGCGGCCCCCAGTCGTTGAGGTAGTCGTAGTCTTGTTCTTCTGAACTGGACGAGTCGAGTGAGCTGACCGAGCCAGCCGTCGAGCCGCTGCCCTCGTAATCGAACACAAGCAGAGAGTCATACGGTGGAGCCGTTGGGTCGTTATCCGCTGCTCGCAGCCCCTGAAGACGGAAAAATATTGGCATGTATAATTCTACAGGCAACAAACACGACGTAAATAGTTCCATGCTTGATATTTCTATAACGTGGCTTGGCACTAGAATAGGAAATCGATTGCTATTCACACCATGCTTCTTGTATTAGCGTATAATCCACTTCACTGTGATCGTTCTCTAAATATGCCGAGATCCTTCGACTGCTGTTCGAGCGGTCTGGGCCGCTGATTTTCAAGCGCTGTTAGCTAAATCCTCTTACCAAAATATTTATTTAAAGATTAGACTTGAACACATCTATCACCAGACATCAACTGAGAAATTAAAAAAGCTGTTGCTTTGCCAGCTAAAATTGGGTTCTATGTGCTGTACAAGAATTTATCTATCAGAACCTCCAAGATCCTGAAGGCCAGACATTATTGAGAGACAGGTTTTGTATTAACGGAGTCTGTTACTTTTGAAAAAATGTATTCATATATCTATTGATCTATTGATCTATCTATATCTATTGGTGAGCTCCTACTTCATTGATTTATTTATTTATTTTTTATCGTGTTTGAAATCTGCACCTCCATTAAATCATTCCAGAGAAACCTTCTGTAGCCCAACATGACGCGGCCCATCGGCCACTTCTCGACAACTGACATCACATGTTATTTATCTTTGTCAATGCGTCATAAAATGTTTGAATGCAGTCTTCCTGAATTAGAATTGGAGCTGGGTTGCTTTAAAGTTGAAAACTGGACCATCCAAATAAAGTGAATACAAACGTCTACAAACTAAAAACAAAATAGGGACCACTATCCTGATGCACTGCTGTCCATCCATCCATCCTTAATCCACTCTATACTGCCATCCATCCCCCATCATATAATAATTTATCTACATTACACCATCATTCACCCACCTGTCCTTCCATCCATTTATTCACCCTATACTGCCAACCATTCATCCCACCCAGCATCCTTTCACACGTGTCCTCCTGTCCATCTTACCCCATAATATAATCCTTTATCCACCCTATACTGCCAAACATCCATCCCAGCATCAATTCATGACAACAAACATCATCAGTGATGTCATTGGGTGTTCTGGGGTTTTTCAACATCGGACACCCTTCTCCAGGTGACCCAGCTGTGGCTGATCAGACCTCCGCTTGTAGTCAGATGGCAGGTTAGCTACATTGCCCCATGGTTCTCATCTTTTGAGCCATAGCTATCTAGAGGTTCTCTCTGCCACATCAGCGGTGTTGTGGATGCTCCTCTTTTCCTCAATGCACTGAATGTTCTGGCCAGAAATCCTTGCCCTCAAGCCGTCTTGTCTGCAATCACTAACGAGTCCCTCATACTTCACAAGTTTCCTTTCAAAGGCCTTCTCTAAGGGATCTTCCCAGGGGACTGTTGGTTCCAGCATGATGACTTGTTGAACAGAGGACGTCTGTCCTCAAATATCTGTCTTACTCCATAATATAATAATTTATCCACCCTACACTGCCATCTATCCATCTGTCCTTTCATCCTGCTTACCCCATAATAGTCATTTTATACACACCCCACTGTCACCCCATCATATAATTTGTCCACCCCATACTGTTAGCCAATATAACATTCTTGTTGATGAGAGAAACGCATGGCCTGTCTCAAGGATCTTGACTTACATCAGTGATAAACTCTCCAATGTCTTCGGGATGAGGTATGCTGGGCCGTATTGGGTACTGGGACTCCGGTATGACTGGCCTCTCGTCTACTCTCCTCACTCCCCCTGGCTTGCTCATGATGTGATCGAGAGTCTCAGGCTGCTGCAGCTGGCTCAGGTCGTAGTCCTACAACATGGTTAAAGGTTCTGTAAGCAATGATTTTGCGCTTCACTTGTCAATGTTAGTGGCTCACATCACATTGTTTGGATTTTAAAGCAGATAACTAGAGCGATTGTGCTCCCTTAGCAGAATCAGCATGTATTACCGCAACTATGCTTTAGTTTCCATAACCTTTGTGTTCATTGTTAATACAAAGAAAGCAATGTTCTTGAAATAAAGGCAGTTGTGAGCCATTTCATGCTAATATATTATAATCTATGCATACACTATTGGAGAGAACGCTAGACATTGTTATATTTAAGTCCTTTCTACACAAATCATGCAAATACAAATGCCACTGTAATTGTGATCGTGTGTGTATATGAGCTTAACCTGATCCTCCTCTCCCCCTCCTTCCTCATCATATTTCAATATGTTGTCCCTAACGTCATCCTCTGGGTCAATGAGAAGAGGTTTCGTCTGCCGTTCCTTCTCTCTGCGCTTCATCCACACCACAAAAATCAGCACCATGCCTGTGGATACACACCGCATTTAGCAACTACTATTTTTTATTTTTTTTTTCCTTTTCTTTTTCTGTTCAATGCCACACATGGCGGTCATGCCTTAATTAAACTCTAGTTACTCCTCTACCGATCCGTTCGTGTACCGCACTCTGTCGTTCAACCGTACACCAATCTATCCATTCATCCACCCATCAATGGACTCTCATTCAACCATCAAGCAATCCATTCACAATGATCACAAATAATTGTCAACTCATTCACCTTACCATATCATCCATCCACCCCATACTCCACTAATCTATCCACGCCACACTACTACACGTACTCCAGTCATCTATACACATTACACTGTCATGCAGCTATCCATCCATCCATGTAATCCACACATCTATTCACACTACACGGTCATTCATCCATCCCTCCAACCCTGCCATACGTCTTTTGATTGTTGGATGAATGGTGGGGTAGCTCAATCATCCATCCACACCACTGTGATTCATGTATCAACATAGATTCATTTGCCACAGTGTTATTGATCCTTTTATCATGCATCCACCCAGCCCTCCACTCACTGAGCAGGATTATGATACAGATGAGGATGGCGATGATGGCACCCGTGCCCAGGCTCGCAGATGCCACTGCTCCAAGTGAAGTACAATCTCCGTGTTCATCACAGGGACACACTTTCACCCTGATGATGGAGCGGTTTGTTAGGGGAGGGTTGCCGGAGTCTGAGACCAGGATGGGCACACGATACACACCTGCCTCCAGGTATGGGATCCTCAGCCTGAGATGAGCGTATTCACCTGGAGAACACACACACAAACACATTAATAGGTGGTTGAATTGATAACGACTTGGCTTTTCCTTTTAATAAGTTAATGATGAATCATTTCTTATAGAACGCTTCAGGTTAGGGGTCGCCAATTGTGTTTATGGTGTGTAGAATGGGGATTATCCAGGGATCTGTTATTGTTATCCAACTGCAACACCTCTCTCAAAATATGGTAGAATTTTTAAAATGGGCCAAAAAAACTGAAGATTATTCAAGCTGATTATCTAACACTGGTCCAGATGATGCACTTGATTTTCTGGAGCAAGTTTGAGATGGAGCTGGACTACTTTTGTTCTCGTGGGATTTCAACATAATTTTTAAGACATGTTGACAGTATTTCAGAAGGTGTACAGTAGGGGTGTAACGCAGTACTGCACCACCTATACGACCTGTATTTGTATCTGGCTTAAACACATTATCTAATCATTCTGAATCATGTGTTTATATTCAGTTACATCCCTATTGTACACTCTAAACTGTCATTTAAATTGATACTGGCATTGCATCCTCAAAAGTATGTCTTTTCTAACTATTATATTTTTACATATTATCTTTTTATATGGGAAAATGAGACACTCGTTTAGGTTAAAGAAAAGAATAGTACGGTACCTTAAACGAATTTTAAAGTACACTACATTTAGTTTTTTCCATTAAAAAATCTACACGCCATAAGAAATGGTAGCACCCGAGCGACGATGTATTTTTGTCTAGGGATATTGTGACTAAGAGCTTTCCATTTTGCTTAATAATAGTACCGAACGTTCTACTTTTTGAAAGTGTCACACCATTGATACGTGAGATGGTCCAGTTGCGGCGAACAGAGGGAGGGAATGAGGGCAGCTCGAAGACATACGGCCCAGCATTGGGCTCAGAATCAGCATCCGAGGCCGTAATGTTGATCCTGGAGCTGGGTCGCGACCTCTCGCACAGCTGGGCCTCTCTGGGCACCAGCACTGGTACATTATCATTTACATCTATCAGATAGATCTGCAGAGTGCCTGTTCCTGTCGCAGGAGGAGACCCTGAGAGAGATAGAGAGACAAAGAAAGGGCGATAGCCAGATTTAGAGATTAAAAGTGGACAAGCTTTGGTTTCAAGGTGATAACCTTGCTTTTGGGAGGAGGAGAACATTTGTTAAAAAGGCAGAGGTAAGTACCATGGCTATCTTGTACATCTCGGATGTCCTTTAGCAGAATGCATCTAGCATCACCTGACAGACTCAAAAGACTTTTTGCTATTACTTTTGATATCACGAAGTCTCAGCCCTGTCAGTCATGTTGTAATGGATATGCAACACACGGGCCAAAAACCTGTGAAATTCAAATTAACTTTCTTTCATTCATTCATGGGTTCCCAATCCATCACAGGGCACTAAGCACGCATACATATACGCATAGGGGCAAAATAGCAAACATTTAGTTAAATTGCCTTTAGCATGTCCATTTATAGGCATGTTTTTGGGAAGTTGGAGGAATCCCATGGGAACACGTGGAGAACTTGAGAGAGAAAAGGGGACCCTTGAGCTGTAAAGCAGCAACGCTACCCTCAAATTAAAACTCGTGGAATAGTAACTAGAGGTGGCATACAAATATAAAGATGATGGGTGGAGAAGAGGAAATATAAAAATATCAGCGATGCAGGCGGAGACCGACAAAATGAAAAGGAAATTGAGGCTTAGGGCTGAGAGGAGTGCGACAGCTGAGGTGTTGATGGAGTGCTTTACACCCTGCATCGCTCCTAAAACCTCCCCATGGTGACAAATATGCCAAATGAAACGATGCATAAATATCTCGCACGCCTTTTTTTTTTTTTATCTTTAATGGAGACGTGCTCTTTCAGACGACGTCTCCGCAAAATGACTTTCCTAAAGAAAACAAATGCATCTGTTCCCCATGGCTGAGTCTGACGAGGACAAACAAACACGGGGCTTTATAGAAGCCTGGTGCACACTCACAAATCTACTTCTTCCAACATGAGGGAAATAAGATACAGATCGATTTGGAGGAATGGTCTTGTGCAGTTATCAGTCAAATGCTGCCTGCCACCATGCAGTCTTTGGTAGAATTGAGGGGAAGAAAGTCTCAGAGTGGTAGGTTGTGTGCAGTTCACTCCCATGTCGTGATCTAACGGACTGGTTAACAAAGCTTTCTATTTAGAATGTCTATAAAGACTTGTGGGGGGGGACAGAACGGCCCGTTTGCAGAACCTGGCCAATTTGTTCGCTTGGTGCAGTTTCATTTTGAAGCGTTCACAGCTAGTAGAGTGAAGATTGTTCTCCCTGGTCAGCAATCTATTCTTTAACTTTACTTTTTCTTTCAGCCCGGAGGAAGGGGACCAATATGGCTGGTGGCCGCAGATGAAATGAACTTGCGGGTACGCTGTGATTGCATTTTGTCTACGCTTGAGTTTTGTGTAAGCTTTGCTGTGGCAGAGTGGAGCAAATAAAGCCAAAAATCCAATCTCACCAGAAAACGTGTGCTTGTGATTGTTAAGGGGCTTTCGGTCGATTGGCTGTGGAAAGCTTGCTGAAGCCTCACACAGAGAGAAGACAAATTGTTTTCAGCTGTCGAAAATTGTCCCATCAAGACAATAATGACATACTCACACATATCCACGAAGATGCATACAATGGCTTACCATTATCTATGGCGAGAAAACTCGCCTCGTACACGTTATTTTTCACGTAAGGCGATTCCCGGTCCAGTATGGATGTCGTCGTGATCTGGCCATTTGTCCTGTTGATTCGGAGCCAGTTACCAGGATCGGACTGCTTAGAGTACCTATAAATCAAACATAGGACATCTGCTTGTTATTATTCTCTTCAGTTGTCTGCTCCAATATGGTGATACCGCAAAAGAAACGGAAGTGCTCTGACAAAGTACTTCTGTAATATTGCACACATCATCTAAAATATCAGATTATTTCTCATGAAGCGTGATTCATATCGAAGGTCTCATAGCAGGCACTCCGGGCCAGTAGAATAACAGCAGCGAACAGCTTAAAGGTCCACTATGTAGTATTCAACAACCTGAAGTCCCCTCCCTTCCCAGCGTGTGTTAGAATGAACAGTGGTTATCAGGTGCCGTTGGTGTACTTACATTTACACTCCCTTGCTTCTTCCATGGTAAATAATAGGTATGGTCCTTTTTCACTTTTTCCACCTCCATTTTTCAAAATTTGGGTTCCCAAACTTGTTAGGCGATCAAACATCAATCAAATATCGGTGCTGACAAATTGTTATTTTACAAGCTACTGAATAATTTATGTGCTGGTACATCTCAGAGACGGTCACAGCTTTCTAGTGGTATAGCACCCAAGGCCAGACAGATGTTCACAATTTTTGTGATGGGTGGTGTTTAATGTCTGACAAATAGACAAATAATTATCTTGCAAAAGCATATTTTAGACCTACTCTTACAAATTAATTGACCTTTCTTCTGTCCAAAAAAAAAAAAGCGAAACAAAGGAATGTAAAAGATGTTGGCCAAATATATTTAAAGAATTAAATTCTACAATGGTGAACAGATTCAACAAGAAAGATGGTCTTTCAGGGAAAAAAAAAAAAAAAAGTTTTTCAGTCATTCATCTTCAGCAACCGTTTGTGCTGGTTAGAGTCGTGGTGCATTTGAACCATGGCAACACTGCCCATAAGAAGGGAAAAGCACCCCGGACGGGATCAGTGGCACCAAGCATGTGCTCTCTTACACTTACACACACACACACACACACACACACACACACACACACACACACACACACACACACACACACACAC
>JAQQZX010000016.1:14348528-14361313 GCA_030068355.1 Notoglanidium maculatum | reverse complement strand
ACACACACACACACACACACACACACACACACACACACACACACACACACACACACACACACACACAGAGAGAGTCTCTTACACTCATTCACACCAAATACTTTTACCAGCATGATTTTTGGAAGTGGGAGAAAACCTGGAAGAAACTGATGTAGACAAATTCCTCACAGACATTAACTCAATCTCATTTTTGCTTGAAGAGCTAAGAGTACAGTTAGGATGAATTTTTAGTGAGATTTTTAACCAACATTTGGTAGGTCCTTACTCTTCGAATTTCTTTTTTTAGATGTGAGAAAGGGCTACATCTTCGTTTCGGAGAAAGGTCCAGTCACAGCCACATGCATGTTTGACTAGGATCAATACTGCAAAGGACACAATTGACAAAGTGACGAGACACACAGGGTACCTGGGACCAGTTCACCTCATTACCAGGTGACCTCTCTGCCCTGTTTCCCGACAGCCAACACAGCGGGGATCAAAAGGAAGTCGATTAAAAGCAGCTTCGCCAACTGTTACCCAACTGCGGCTGGCATGGGGGATCACTGCTGGAACCAAAGGTAGGACACACTGTACTAATGGGATACTGCATTTGTTGGGAATGTAAAACAAATGAGAGCGTATCACTGAACAGGCCTAATCTGTGAAATGTGTTTTTAGAGAAATTTAGTGTATATTCTGGGTGGCATATAATCAAACGAGAGAACTCTCGTCAGGACTGCGTTTTTGGGTTTGAGGTACAGAAGATGGTTACAATTTAACACATGATATCTGCAAACAAAACTTCACTAACATCAAGTTCTTTTAAAAAAAACCTTTTGTCTACTCTATATATGATTGTTGCTACTAGTGATATAGAATGTTACAAATTAGAACATCTGACTGTCTACAGTCGTCAAAAAGAGGAGGTTCGTGGTTCAAGCTTTCTAAAGGGGTTCTACTTGGTACCTTTTCTGGAAGGGAAACCTGCTATTGCTGGCTTCGACAGAGAGCATCAAACTGAAGAACAGCTTTATTTAAACCCTTGAAGCATGGATTATTTCTGTACATGCTCTTGAATACTAATAATCTGCCAATGTTTAAGAAAAACCCTTTAAGAACGATTCCACATGCCATACCTCCTAGTGTGAGGTTACTGGGTCAAGTCTGGCCTGGTCTTTGCGGTGGCTCATTAAGCAGTCACTATGATGTTCCAGCGCTTGGTTGGAGTGAGAACGGCTCAAGTGAGGTTACACGAGAGCAGTCAAGCCCCGAGGACGGGAAGAGGTGAGGGAAAGGGTTTTGGGCTGTCAGTTAATATATTAAAATTGGGAATGACTGTTTTGCTCCTTTCCATTCATCTCTCCTTTTTGTTTCACTTTGGCCGGTGCTGTGGAAGCCAGACTCTCCGTGTAATACACTCTCACCTCTAACAGACATTTTTACTGGTCAACTACATGATCACACCTAGACCTTTATCTATCTATACAAAATTGAGCTAGACACTCGTTCCAGCAGTACACAGTGTTCAGAAGGAGAAGTAAGTATAGTTTATGCACATACACGTTTTTTTAGCGCTGCACCGTCTTCTGTCGCATCGCTTTTATGCATGTCCTTTATTGTCTCGTAATGTTTGCACTGTCTTTAATCCTGATCCTGGAGGAACGTTGTCTTATTTCACTGTGTACTGTGCCACCCATATATGGTTGAAATGACTATAAAAGACACTTGAATTTCGTGGTCACATGTTATGTCTACAACAAACAATCAGACAGTGGAGCTGGACTTCATACTGCTCCTCCATCAAGACACAAGCAAAGTCGACTTGAGTTCAAGGTAAGAATCCCATGTAACATGCCTCTGATTTTAGCCTAAACTCTGATGTGCAACCATTTCAGTAAAGAAACGGTTAAAAACTGTGGTAAAATGACAGCTCTACTCCCCAAAAATTAACCAGTGTGTACATTACTGCGAATAAAACAACTGACATCTCTGTCAGGAAGAGGACATGGTTACCTTAAAGATTTGCATTTCTCAAAATCCTTGCCTGCACAATCTGGATACTGTAAATTTGTACCTAATAACTGCTGCTGTAATCATAAAGAGTGTAATCTAATCTAATCCCAGGATTATTCTCTTATTCACAATCTGCTTATACCGAACATCCTTTCTACACACTTTGCTCTTCTACACATAACGATTTATAATCGAGTATCCCCTAGAAGAGGACGGGCTTCCCCGTTTACAGCGAGGCTCCTCTAAAGGTTTTCTCCTCGTGTTGTCTCGGAGTTCCTCGTTCACTGTTACGTCTTACTGTTACGGATTTCTATAAAGCTACTTTGTGGCTATATGTGTTCTGTACAAATAAAAACGAATTGAATTGAACGGTTTGTTTCAGTTCACCATGTTTATAATAAAAGCCAAACTTCACTGGTAAGATTCGCAAGGAGTTAAAGCATTACCCAAGCGACGCATCACCAGGAAGAAAAGCGTAAACCCAATAAAATAATAGTAGGAGAAATGGCTGTTGGCCATTCATACCAGGGACAAAATCCTTTCAGATGGATTGGGTAGTCAGTACATGATGCATCATTTACCAGAGAATCTGTGCCATGCTCTGAAAGCCCTGTAGAGTATAACTACAGGAAAAAACACAGGTGTTAATGAAGTGCAAATGAATAAAGTATGATGTATATCAAATTCACAGACATGTGATGTGTCTGTATTCATAGTCAATTTGTATCCTGGTAAAATTCCATTTGCACATAAATGCCACAAACCCCGAACACTTGTGCTTAAGCTATGTCAATAATGACCCCCACTTTACAAGTGCTTTCAGCTGAGAGCATGCTTAGCTTCGAGAAGCACAATTCTGTAAAATTAGATAATCCACTGATTGTATTTTAGACAGTATAACAGAAGCCCACTTCATGGTACAGAATCAATTTATATACAATTGTCTGTGTACCTAATCCAGTGAAAAGATCACAAATGTCTATGCTTATTGTCATATAATGGAGTTATGGAGCACATGGAAACTCCATTATATGACCTCATATCCATCATATAATGGAGTTAGCACAGGGAAAAGTATGGAGTATTAAAAAAGGGTAAGAAAAAAAATTCAATATTGTTTGTCTTTATGTAAGCAAACTTCCAATGGAATATTAACCTTACAAGTTGTTTCACAGAATAAGGTCATAAAAACTAATAAGATGGAACAGGGAGACAGGAACATCTTCCTAGGGATTAAAGTAAAGGTCGTCTGGCATATGTATTCCTTTGGCAGACTTCTCCAGGTGCCACACTGGCTAGACTTGCATACTGTAGCTCCAGTCTTAAAGGTTAATTAATATACTTAACCAATTTTATGTCCTCGTATTCCCATAATATGAAAAGACAGCTAGACAAATGATGCATAGAGACATGTACTTTTAAAAGAACCTAATACTGGTAGAAGGAGATCAGAATATGTATTTTTGGATTAATATGCAGATCTTCGTAGTGAGATAGTCAAGGTCAGACTACGTTTAAACAAACTGTGCATGCGAAGCCTAATCGTGACTCGTTTTACTTTCCTGGCTGTGTCGCATTGCTGAATATATCCATGCATTTGGAAGGTAGAGCTTTTACCAAATGACACTCATGGCTCATGAGGACAACCTGTAACAATCCTGTAGCAGTGCAAAAATGTGTTGAGTCACTGAAAAATGTTGTCATAACTTTGCCTTTTTTTTTTTTAAGCTGACATGATAGCACATTCATGTAATATTGGAATTATGGTTATTATAGTTCCTGACTTGATAGTGTGTGATGACATGCTAAAAGCAAGCATTACTAATAAAACAGCAACAGCTTCCACAGTTAAAGGCAGTTACACAATCTAACAGAACTAGCCCAGTGGTCAGTAAAACCAAAAACGTCCAAATCTCCACATCTGTCTCTGTTAAACGCTGTGTTAAACTCCAAATTCATGCCTACTGTCACCAAAGACATATATTGTACTATTTACAAAGTAACATGACATGATGCATATTTCTGAGTGAAACAGTAATAAAGCCATGCAGTGTTCCATGACAGACCATCAAAATCATTTCAAGTGTAAAGAATAAAACACTTAGGTGCATGCTGTAATAGCGAAATAATCAACAGGAGCATGGTGTGATGCAAACCGGTGTAAAGTAGAGGTAGTGGTATCACCCCAAAGTCGACTTGGTTATTACTGGTTTCCAAAGCACAGCACAATACCACAACTTTGTATTTATTTAAGATCTACGCTAGGGTGACTGTAGATTGCTTTTCAAAATAGAGGACGCTGGGGGCAGGATGGTGGCATGAGGCAGACACACGATGAATGGCGACTGTACTGGACATTTTAGCGATTTAGAAATCCTGGCCGGACACATTTTTTAGGTCCTAAACGTGGACACAGGGTCACCTTAATTTATACGTCATAGGTTTTGTCCATATGTAGTTACATCTAATGCTGCAAAATATTTCCATCACATCACAGCAGTTCTAAACAGTCGCTCCCTCACCAGCCCCCTTTTTTCTCTTTTTTGAAGTTAATAAGAAAGAAAAATGTGGTTTATCGCGGTACTGAAGTACGGCAAAGTCCCAACTCCTCCATCTCAAAGACTTTGCTGCGGAAAACCGAAAGTTACAGCTTTACCTCCGACTGTTACAGTGCCAACCCTGGAGATTTCTTCCAAGAATGCTAAACATTTCATCCCAGAAAAAAAAAAAATAAAAAATCTGTTAATATGCAGCATCCAGCAGAAAAGTTCCTGTGCATGTCTGACCAACCGGAAAGAAGAATTCAACAGTGATGTGGTATCAAAGGATGAAACGTCATGCCATACCTGACCGTCTGTTGAATAAAGCGGTCTGGATCCTGAGCAGCAAATATGGTGAGCGTGGTGTCAGCAGGAACTCCCTCCTCAAAGCGGATTATTTTGGGGTTGGAGGGGAAGACGGGAGCTTCGTTCACATCCAGCACGGAGATGGTGACACCCGCCGTGGATGAGAGAGATGACGGGATGCCGGTGGCCAGATGGGCCTGATTAGATACCACCACGGTTAACATGAAGGCGCCATTCCTCTCGTAGTCCACCGGCTAGACACACACGGAATGAAAACGCCAGTGAGAAGAAGGAACGAGCCAACAAGAGGAGGCCACATTGAATGTCAGAGTCAGATTTTTCCTAATTACGTCTCTTAAGGAAGCAAGAACACTCGGTGGTGTTGATATGATGCAGCACTGGTTGCTTTGCTTGTGATTGAGATCTGTGTGATTTTAGATCATCAGTATATTTACTTCAGTGGAAGTCACATATTACAAACATGTAGCTGCCTTAAAATGAAAAGACCTGCACATGAATATTCACAAATTGAAAAAAAAACATTAGGACAAGGGCTGAGCAATTTTCAAGATTTCAACCGCATTTGGGAAAAACTGCCCTCTTCCACCAACATGTCAATGATCGGTTCATTTTTAGACTCTTGGCTACATGCTACTCCCATGACCTCGTCGATTTTGCAGACGCACTCAAACACACCTTGATCACTGTGACTCTGCCGTCATTGCTGATCTCGTCAGTGTGGATGGTGAAGTGGCCCATGGAGTCTCCGCCCACTATCCTGTAAACTGCGTTCCAGTTGGGAGTGTGAGGCTGGTCTCGGTCTCGCACGGTCAGATTGGCCACGATTACACCGACTGCATTCTCCGGCACCTCGCCCAGGAACTAGATGAGAGACAGAGACAGAGCAGCGTACAGTCAGAACTGCTGTTAAAGCCGATTCAGTGATGGAAGTTTTCACCACCCGACCAAAAAAATAGTCCGAATTATACAATTAATGCAAGTACTCATGATTTCTACCAACAGCTGTAAACCATTAAACACTACTAAAGTGATTTCTTTCTCATAAATGTGACTGTTCAATAAATAAATAAATAAATAAGCAAATAAGTTTCCGCGTTGCTTAATATTTGCCAAAGCCTGAGCCTTTCTGTGAAGCTCGCCAGAAAAATCTGGCATATTTTCAAAAACCTGTTTGCGCCCCTCTCCACGTTTTTGCTTTCACGTCGTAGCCGTGTACCGCCTCACTCTGGTACACAACCTGTCACTCACGTGTGTGAAAGCACACTTCAGTTACCATATACGTACCATATGAAACATACACATATATCTACTTCTCGCACACGCACACTCGCGCTCACACAAGCCATTATCTGTGTCCACAGCTGCTCGTTAAGCTCGTGTAATCTGGTGCTTGAAGGAATTGCCATGCGTGTCTGCCACATGCTATTTACTGTAATGGCTTCATCATGTGCAGACGCCGCATCCAAACTCTGCTCTCCACATTCCTGGTTTCTCCGTTCCTCATGGGAACCGGACAAATGCCTGTACAAAGACTGCGAGATATTAATACCCTTATAAAAACTGGACATTTTTTACCACTTCAGGTGAGCCTCAGCCCACTGTTGCCTCAGATTCCTGTTCTTGGCTGACAGAAGTGGAATTGATAAGAGATGTTTGCTCTTACGCTGTTGTAATCCATCGATCTCAGGGTTTGGCATGTTGTGAAATGCTTTTCTGCTCACCACAGTTGTATAGAGTGGTTATTTGAGTTACATTGCCTACCTCAGTCCTCTGAGCTCTCTCTCATCAACTCTGTATTCAACTCAAGTCTGTATTCACAGAATGGTTTTCTGTGTTTCGCGCCACTCTACAGACCGTTGTTTGTGAAAATCTCGGTGAAATCAAGTTCTTACACACTCGACCCAGCATACAACAGTCAAAGTCACTGGGCTCACATTTTGTCTTCATTTTGATGTGAACATTAGCTCAAACTCTTGATCTGTATCTGCAGGATTTTATACACATGATTGGCTGTAGTGTCCATGGCACACCTCCTGGAAGGATTTATAAAAAAATATATATAATAATAATAAAATAGGCTGTTAGTGTGCATAGGGTTTCTGTGCAAATACCGGCAGTAAAGTGTTGGAATATAGAACGTTGCTAGAAGTGCAAAGAGTCCTATTCTACTGAATGAATTAGAAAATGATCAATAGAAACAAGCAGTAAGTGTTACAAAAGGCCTGGAATAAAAATAAAAGGTGAACCGTGAAGTGGATTTGTACGTACAGGTATAATGTGTTCGGGACTCTAAATTGGAAATTTTAATTATCAGCCAACACACTTGAAGAGACAGCAGTCAAAACGCATTTTCACTTCAGACGTAACCAAAAAAAAAAAAGATGAAAGAGCTTTTTTTTTTCTCCAGGAAGCAGAGATCAAGAGAATAAAAGCAAAAGAGAGCAAACGAGAGAAAGAGAAAAGAGGAGAACAAGTGAGAAAGTGTGCCAGAGAATGGCTAAAATAGAGCAAGCAAAGAGAAAGAATAAGGGAGAGAGAGACGTGATGCGATGCGATGTGATGCTCGCTGGCCTTAATCATGAGCCCATCAGAGGATTCCGCTGTCCCAGTGCTGCTGCATGCTGTCTGAACAGCACACAAGCACTTCCTGAAAAGCAGAACACACACACACACACACACACACACACACACCCCTCGCAAAACTAGCAAATAGACACGTCCCCACTCTGCACTCTGTAGACGTAAAGGGCACGCAGTGGCAGAGATGAATTGTAGCTCCCAAAAAAAAGAACCAGTTCTCCAAACGAGAACGTTGCGTCAGCTTTACTGTCTAGATAAAAAGGAGTCCATTTTATGGAACATAAATGGTTCCTTTTAAAAAGAATTTGTCCGTGGCACCTGGAATGGTACAGCCACATTTTTCAACGGTGCAGTGATGGATTTTCCATCGATAACAGTGCTGTTGAATAACGAGAGCTCTGATCGTTTCACAGATCGTACAAGAGGTCCGATTCGTCTGTGAGCCGTACTCGGGGTTCAGTTATACCGACGGCGCGTATAAGCAGGCTCGTCGTTTAAGTAGAGCTCAAATTAGACCCGCGTGAAAGTTTCATTCTGCTGCATAGCTGGAGATCTGATACGCAAAAAAAAAGAGTAATGATCACTTTGTTCGTTGCGATTGTGCACAATAAACACTATTAAAAGCATGAAACGATAACATAACCGCACGTCCTATTAGACTTAATTGTCCATGTTATTGCTTTGTATAGACTATTAGATTATTAGATACAGACTATTAGATAGATATTAGATTATTAATTCATGCTCAATGGCACACATTAATTGAGCTTGGCCTCGGAATATGGGAAACTTTAGCGCTATTTACTGAAAAGCAGGTCATTTGTTAAGGTTGTTTATTATTTTTTTTTTTTTTCCTGGAGTTTCAGCTGAACCAGAAAGGATCGGTTCATATTCATATGCTTGTTCTAATATGTTTTCGCTTCTATAAATAGGACTTTCTTTTGGCATATAATCATCGTTACGGGATTTGGTGATGTTTTTTTGTGATGAGTCGCCAATGTAACATTTATTTTATAATGGCCAGGACGTTTTCTGACACAGGAGAGGAATTCCGCGTTTCTCAGTAACACGACGAGCTGCAATTTTTTAAGGTCTCTACCGATTACGCTAAAGACAAACAGCGCGACACACACGGAGCGCATTTACATCGCATGGCTTTTGAGTTTGCCGCAGTGGTAAACGTAAGTCTAAGGTTAGTGCGGGCTTGCTGGAGAAACGACAGAGCGAGAGCGTTCAGTGCTGCGGCGTTTTTGAAATTCGAATGCATGGAAATGTAAGAGTAGCACCGCTGTGCTGTTGTGCAATGCCTTTGTTGTTAATAATGAATCAAAGCTCGTACAGGTCAGCGAGCTTTCCACACACAAGCACAAAAGCTTACGTGAACCACATCTGTATTCATAGGTGAAGTATTTCTTAAACACGGCAGGAGTAATGTTAAGCACGCACGACTTGTGAGTCATCCTCAGCCTACGTTCCTTCTCCCCTCTCCGTCTCTCTAGCCCTGTTTGGCAGGTAGGTGACAGAATAAAATCCAAAGTGCAGCCCGGGTTCCTCTGCTTTCATCCTCGTCCCTGCACTTTCCTGCTCAGTGCTTCTGTCACGCAGAGACAAATCAAACTTCACAGCCTCCTGTGCTGGAGCAGAAGCAGCTAGACTCTCGGAGAGTTCGAGTTTCGACGCAGCTAGAGAGGGGGAAATAACTTACAATCTGATGTAATCTGCACAGCCAGCTCTGCACGGTTCTGCAGCCTGGTTTATCCTGATGTTGTTCCGTGTAGCTAGCGTACACCGTGTCATACTTGCCCTGTCCTGTACAATTATTTTATCTTGCTGCAATTGCCACTTTTTTCGAAACTTTAGTTTTGGCAATGCTTTCTTATACAGTCCCTCGGCGTTAGATATGAGGTTACTCAAGAGTGTAGTACAAAGTGAAAATGTTGAGTATTTTAAAATATTAAGTAAAGTATACTAAAAAGAGTTCTAACGTTAAGTCGGTTAGACCTAGTTAAAGGTGGACTTTTTGGTGTGCTATTTGCTGGTGAGGTCGCAGATTTGCAGCCACCTGAATGCCCCCTCCCTTTCCAGGTGTGTATTAGAAGATACGGTGGCCATCAGGTGCTTGCAGCGTACAATCCGAGTGCTTCCAAAATGTTGTCATCATCCATCACCGCATCGAGTAGCCAGTCAACTGATGAGGTCACTTTAAATAGAGATTCAGGCTGTAAAAACATAGGTTATAACTTCTGTCTAAGTTAGCGCAGTGTGTTCAGCGTTGCGGTAGCGTTTTATTGCTAACGTTAGCAGGATGCATTTGTATCTTTTTTCCGTTTGAAGAGTCAAATATCGGATAGACGGAATGGAAGGAACACGTAGGAGTTGTCAAATTAGGCGAGAAGATACCAAATACTCTGACATCCTAGACTTTTTGTCCGGGTCTAGTGGGGCGTCCCAGACGCCACATTGCTGTTCTTCGATTATGTCACACTACAAAGCCCGTTTGTTCTTTATCGTATTTGGGTTCGACGCTGGGAATTTGTTGGCCATGACAAAAATCGTGTCAAAGTCTGGCTAAATGAGTGTCGTCTGATCCCAGCAAAAGACACAACTGAACTAAATCAGGGTGTAGAGACGGACCAAAACCATGAGCTGAACGCGATTAGTTTAAAATGATAAACGTAGAACCTCCGTTGCACTTCAAACATTGCAACTAGTTGTGCGTAAAGCGATCGAAATCACACTACCACACAGAATGGCGTATTTTCAATCCACTGACCAATCAGAAACAAGATCCCACATAAACAGGAAATAAGCCAGCGTAACATTGACTTCAAACAAGGTTTGTCGCTTTACAGCGAAGTTGTGACTCTGATTATCCATCTCCTGTATTTGCACTTTATTCGCTTGTTCTGCTCTCGCGCTCACGTGAATGACATTTTAGTAACAAACCACAGCAATGAAATCGTTGTCATATGAATGTTAGATGTAATTGTAATCAGATCATAGGTCAAATGTTTGTGACTTTTTTCATAAAGGTCGATTGCTCTAGAGACAGGTGGAGTTATAAGAAAGTACTATATATAATTGAAATGTTTGTAAAGATTTTCCTGTGTTTTTTCTTTACGTCACTACAGACGTCCTCAGGCAACTATTACTCATCAGCACGTCCGTGAGTCTCGTCCTGTCTGAAAAATACTCGAGAGAGGTTTTGGATTAGAGTTACATGAAAGGCCTAGAAAGCAACACGGACAATAAAAGGTTGTGAGTTTAAATCCCGGCGTTGTCGCAGAGACTGCTGAGGTTGGAGTGGTTTTTGGATTAAAATGCGAATGTAATGTAGAATTTAAATTGGTTTCTTGTGCCCGTGAACCACCAACAAATTAGAAAACTCCTCATCTTGTCCCTCCTCATCTTTCAGCACACGTCATAGCCTATACAATCCTCCTATCAGCTATTACAACTTTCAGAAATTCCTGTACAGTGCCGGTGAAAAGTTTGAACGCCCACCGAGTAATTAAGTCATATTCTACCTGTGTGAATAAAATGTTGTGGGGTGACGCATTAATGAATAATAATTCTATGAACAACCGATGAGTCATCTCACTGGAAAGGAAATACCGTACACCTGATGATCCAAATATAAATTCAAAAGAATCACTCATGGCGTTATTGGTATGAGTCAAACTTCCTGTAAATCAATCACCGATAGGATGGTAGGCATTTAAAAATGTTAAAAAGAGTTAGAAAGGTTATGCTGTTTTTATAAATCTAAGAATATCCTGACAAGAAAAAATGACTAAGCAGCAGACAAAACTATTACCTCGAAGCGCAAATGAATAGTTTAGCGCTTCATTTTTATTACTGCTTTAGCACCTTTAAAACATCAAGTGCCACAGCCCAATGAAAAAAAGTTCAGAGTGCCACTCAGTAAGTAAAAATAGATTTCAAGATTTAATTTTGACTGCCTCACAGAAGCAACACTGACATTTTAGCTATGTTTCAAACATTAGATACAGGCCACTTGTAATTATGATGTATAACGTGAACCGTCAAGATCCGATCTGAGCAAAAAACCGAACTGAACAATGCGTTTTGTAACGTGAACGTAGTGAAAAACAGAACGCGAGTTCCGATCTGACCGTTCTCATCCATGTCGCATGGACACAAATCAGATTCAGGACCACATGACTCAAATCTGATTTGCAAAGATTGGATTTCTGTGCAGCCCTGAAAAGATCGGACCTGCGTCAGATTATGGCAAAAAAACCCCAAAAAAAACAAAAAAAAAACAGAATCAGCAAGCACTGACCAGAAAATGAGACTTGAGGAAAAAGTCTTGAGAATGAATCAGGTGACTGATCATGTGGTGGAGTTTGGAATTTGTTCGGTTGCTGGGAAATCGAGTTCGATGTGGAAGTGCTCGGCACTGGAAGGGAATTTTTGAGACTGGAGAGAGAAGTGACAGAACTTTGCAGAAAGTTGGCCTTTCGAAAAACTTTGAATAAATAAATCAGTCAATCTCCAAGACAATTTTGGTCAAATATTTATGTTTTCTTAAAGCAGAAATGCCAAAGTATGAAGTAGAAAATTCCAGTTTTTGGTCAAAACCTGATATTTTTTCCATCCAGACCTTTTTTTTTTGGCACTTCGCCTGGCCGACATCTTTACTGGTAACAGATAAGTGACATAAGTGCAGTTGGAGCCCAGATGATATCAGTATCTCTCCAACCACTTTTCATATAGGTTCTAGTTTTAGAGAATTTCAAATCGGTCCCTTGCCTGTTTAACCAAACACGACAAACATTTCTTGAAGTCTCAGATTAATATTCAATTATTCAGGCAGGTTAAAACCTATTCATAATTATTCAGAGAAACTAAATGGAAAATGAAAGCGACCCACTGACAAGTGCTGGGAGTTTAAGGTGTTAAGAAGTTGAAATAAAAAAAAGTTATGTGTTTTAAAAGCTTTTATAACACATCCCGTTTGAATTCTCAATTCTGACTCGACAAAAGGTGTTAATTTCCTATAAAAGCAGCTAGTGCCGACTGCACGGTTTATATTAACTGTTGGCAGGGTGAAGCTTTCTGTAAGGAGATGTTTATTTAACGTTTCTGGAAGACGTCTCTGGCGTCGGCGCTTTGTAATGAGGTCAGAGGTCAAGCTGTGATTTCAAGTTTTCCCGACACACTAAAGTCTTAACACACTTATTATATTCAAGAGAGAGAATTATGAGGCATTACGACTCATGACGCTGCACAGTGAAGTGTTTTCAAAATCCATCCATCCATTATCTATAGCGCTTTATCCGTCTGGGTCGCGGGGAAGCTGGAGCCAATCCCAGCATCTTC
>JAQQZX010000016.1:14330526-14347773 GCA_030068355.1 Notoglanidium maculatum | reverse complement strand
ACCCGGAGGAAACCCACGCATGCACGGGGAGAACATGCAAACTCCACACAGAAAGGCACGCTGGGTGACCCGGGGATAGAACCCAGGACCTTCTTGCTGTGAGGCGACAGTACTAACCACCGCACCACCGTTTTCAAAATCATTTCTATTATTTTGTGTCCAAAAAGCACAAGCTGTTCTCATTGGTGACGAAAGCATGCTAAAGTGGCAGGTGAGACAAATGAGTTAAGAATAATTTGAACTCATGCAGTGCCAAACGGTGGGTTATACGCCCGAGGCTAGCAGTCTGTAAGCGCAAAACGAGTGCCGAGTCACTAGGATGGAAAACAGAAGGATGGAGCGACACAGGAGGGACACATAGGTGCAGAGACTGAGAGAAGAACAAACAGGAGATGGAGGAAGACAGGATGTTAAAGCGAGTGTGAGAAAGAGGACAGATGTGGGCTGACAGAAACAAACGCTGTGAAAAACAGGACCGGGAGCAACGCGTGTGAGAGAGAGTGCGAGTTTCGACAGGGAGAGAGACAAGCCAGATGCCTAAAGACAAACCACAGCCACCTGAGGCTAAACTGGTGCCAGCACCAAACAGACAAAATGGATGGAGATAGAGTGGGAATGAGGAAGCGGAGAGTTATCTCTCTCAGCAGAAAGCCCACAAACTCGACTCGTGTCCTATTTCTCCTCCTCCGTATGCGCCTGTCCTGATTTACCCTTCACACTCTTCCTTCTCTTTCTCACACTCATGGTACAACTCAGCACTTCCAGGCGTGCTCTGTGTCAACTCGGTTTTCTTTTTTTGTTTTCTGCGCTTCTGCTGTGAGGCTAAAGAGTGTATATCAGTGTGTGTGACAGGCTTGAAAGCAAAAGAGCACAAATGGCAACGAGTTCACACGGGAGCACACTCACCGTTTTGGCGTCGAGCTCCGGTGGGTTGTCGTTGATGTCGGTGACGGTGATGAGAGCCGTGGCCGTGTTGGAGAGGCCGAAGTTCAGGCTGCCCTCCATGTCCGTGGCCTGCACGATCAGCGTGTACTGAGACACTTTCTGCAAATGACAAGACATTCCGCAAAGCTCAGCAAACGTGTCTGGAGTATATGATGTAGCTTAATGTATACAGCTTTTGCGTTTAATAAATAATAATATCAGTAGTTTAAGTAGCGCAATTTTGAAAATCGCTTTACAGGAACAGGATTATGAAAGGTTTATAACACTAAGTACTTTGTTAAATTAATCTTAAGAAGGTTCTTTAATTAATAAAATAAAATCCTTTTTCACTCAAGTGGTATGTGGGTTTATTTGAAAATTATTGAATTACTTGGACCAGTCATTATTCATTAATAACTTTATTTTGATGTGTGCAGTTCTTCCTAACCCTCATTATTTGGTAACTTATATACTTGATCCAGTGCATATTGTTTTATTATTTTTGTATAGTGCTTTATATAGATATTCATGCGTTTAATCCTCATTATGAGTGCAAGTCATCATATTCGAGAATGGAAAAAACTAACGTCCAGCCATCCATCCATCCAGATCTATTATCTATACCGTTTATCCGTCCGGGTCGTGGGGAAGCTGGAGCCAATCCCAGCTGACTTTGGGCAAGTGGTGGGGTACACCCTGGGCAGATTGCCAATCTATCACAGGGGTAACAGAGAGACTAACAACCATTCACATTCATATTCACACCTTTGGGCAAGTTAGAGTAGCAGCTGACCAAATCTGTGTGTCTTTGGACTGTGGGAGGAAACCAGAGGGCCCGGAGGAAACCCATTCAGGCACGGGGAGAACACGCAAACTCCGCACAGAAAGGCCCCAGTCGCCGGGAGGTTCAAACCCGGAACCGTCTAGCTGTGAGGTGACGGTGCTAACCACTGCACCATCATACCACCAACGTCAACCAAAATGGTTATAAGTTCAAATTATTGGAGGAATATACTAAAACCCTTCTGCTTTTCTGCTGTGTATTTCCACCATCAGCAACCAAGTGCAGCAATCACAACACAATACTTATGTTTGGATTATAAATGAACAACCAATATGGCGACTGACCTGACCTAAGTGTACCAGATGGTGAGCTGAGAAAGCCGTTGACCATCAACACACATGGGGCCATTTATCTACAGCAGGCTGGTGTAAAGCCAACATTCTCCATATTCCAAAGTATTGCATATCTTGTGGAAGACAGTGCAATAGTCTGTGCGCATGACCTGCTAGCCACTGGGGGAAAGGAAATGCAGCACTTACAGAATCTCCAAAAGTGTTACACAACCTGCAAAACAAGGTTTGCGAGTTTGGGCGAAAAAGTAGATTGAATACTTGCTGAAAAAGCCAGGGTCTCTATCCAGATTAAACAAATTAAAGCAATCAAACATGATGCTTTCCTGGGGCTAGTCGATTAGTATGAAAGGTTTATTCCCAATCAGAGCACTAAAGTACAACAGATATCTATAGAGTGTAGAAAAAACAAGCAAATATAATGGTGGTAAAGCTGTAGTTTTCTGCAGCAAATGATAGACCTATCTTATGAACATGAGGACATTTTTGACCAAAATGCCTGGTTTCCGCTGTTTCCAACGACTATATACACTTCAAAACAAAGAAAAGAAATTAAGACTGCAGAGGAAAAGAAAGCTTCCAGAATGGAAGAGGACCAAGTGCTTGAAAGCGTAACTTCCTTTTGCTGCTTGACAGGTAATTATTTTGCTTTGCTGCTGTAATTTGTTATCCGCCCAGTCTGTAACATTATAATTTACATGACATTGTTAGCTAGACAAGAAACAGCACTTAAATGTCTGTTGGTGTTTAGCTGTGTCATTTGCCCGGATGTTGTTTACCAAGGAAACATTGTGGGAGGAAACTTTTGATCCAGCCGCGACGCAGCACATCAGGCTTATGCGATGAAATGACTCCGCGTAGGTGTTGGTATGTTTCGTTGTGTGGAATCGGGTAGTTTTACTGCTTGCGTGAATCAAAAGAGGGCAGTTACACCAGCACTTTTTGCATTATAGTGCTACCATTGCACTGAAGGAGAGGCTCTGGAGAGAGAGTTGGATGGAGAGAGGGGGGAGTGAAGAGAAAAGGTGGATCAGGTGGAAGTTCGCAAAAGAGCCTCGTTTCTTACACCAGATACGACCGAGCTGATTTGTAAATCATTCACAGGAGAACTTACACAAGGAAGTGCGGGAAAACTACGTATCCTACGACAGCTCCTTAGTAAATTTATTCTTAAGTCTAAGGAGACTTACTAATGTTCAACCTGGATTGAACGCCTTTAAATTATCCAAGTTATTTAAATCGTAAATTGGCATGTTACCGCAAACGCATGTAGGGATTAAACGGCGAGTATTGACTTAGAATTGCACAAATGAAATTTTGTCGAACTTTCTTGTTTTATATTGATCACGCGAAAGAAAGCAATATGAAAACATCTGTCACAGTTAAGACAAATAAGTTAGAACAAAAGTAATGGCACCCCATATAAGAAGGAAGTGTTCCTGTGTATCTCTGGCAGCCAACAAGCTGCAAAGGCTGAGCTCAATAGCGGAAGACCGGAAGGTTTAGCTTGCTTTCCGGAGGTGCTCTCACCATTTAGTCACCACTTTCAAGTCTAAAGGTCATTAAATCCAAATCTAAATCTTCATTTATTTAGCACGATCTGACCTGCTAAAACATTGGGACCAGCAGTTTTATCTCCACGTGGTCCTTTAATCAGCTGTAATCATTTCATTGTTGAAATAATGAAATGCGAATGTCACAGTACAAATCTTTAGATTTTAACGGTGTCCAGTCGTTTTTTTTTTTCGGCGCTTAATGAAATGCTAGCACTCCCGTTCTCACTAATGAAATAAATCGCAGCCAAATTAATCACAGTCACAGTCTTCAGCCTCTGACAGCAGGAGTGCTGAAGGCCATGCAGCTGTGATGAAAGAGCACATGCAGTGTTTGGCCAAATTACTTTATTTAGCCTCGTCTGTCTGCGGAGTGAGAATGCAAACGCCCATCTATCATGACCTGACCGTCATTTACACAGACACACAAATGAGTAGATGGAAACACACACACACAAGCTCTTGATGCACTTGAGTCGACTGTTATGAGAAGCACTTCACAGCCCAGTGGGCTCTGACCTGTCTTCAACTCTCAGTCTGCTGCGAGACAAGGAAAGGAAGGAGGGAAGGAGAGAGTAGGAGTAGAAAACCCACCTTCTGATTCCTCCTCTATTCACACACACACGCACACGCACTCACTCACAAAGTGCAGATCGATTCCTTAATCAGACGTAGCACAGCAGACACGTTCTAACCCAGACTTGACATCAGTAGCCAGTACAAACACACACACACACAAACACACACACACACGCACACACAGCCTTGAGCAAGTGAAGGTAAGGAAAAGGCAGCAGTCTGAACAATCTGGCCTGCTCCGACTCACACTGTTCAGAGACACACAGTTAGAGCCCCAAACAGACGCACACTCTGGAGGAGGGAACAAAACAATCGGGTGGGATAATGCCAGGGGCTCATTAGGAGCTCAGGGAGAGAACACACAGCTTTAGCTTCCAGTAAGAAAAATAAGAGCATGTTGGCTAGTAACATACGCCTATACAGGGAAATTATTCATAGCTGTAGGATGTGAGGACTCTGCAGCTTGAGGACACCGATATTAATCACCGTGTCTAGTTACTCTGAGATGGGAAGTGACGAAGCGCGAGTACTTTCTTGCTGCACTTAAGCCATTAAACTTTTTCTGACTTTTCTTTCACCCGATACTTTTGACTTTTTCTTAGTACATTTCAGAAAATCTCTACTTTTTACTTCTGTTGAAAGTCGAGTTGAAGTAAATAAGGATTCAGACGTTACGTGAGAGTCGGACCTTGGATTTAAACGCGCGATTCTGACACGGAATCAGTTTTCTCGCATGATCTCTGCCCAACTCAAAGTTTTTTCTTTCCACAGAGGAGGCACCATCTTAATTTGCTCTGCTTCGTTAGTCGCAATTCTGCCGGTTCTGAATGCAGAATATAACAACATTGTTGAAATGAAATGCCAGCAGGTTTGATATTAATGGGGTCTAATCTAATCCTCATGGCTGCAATGCAGTACACTTTGATTAGCTGGTACTGATGAAAGCGGGTATTAGGAAGAGCCGTGGTGCTTGGTCAGAGCAATGCAGGATGGGTAAAGGGAAAAAAAGGTCTACAACACACATGCTGTTACCAGGCTGCACAGAATTTGATATGAAGATGGTCTAGAGCTTCACAAAGGTAGACTTGACTCTTCAAATTGGTGCGGATGTGCATGTTTTGCCCTGGCATTCCATTCAGGGTGCGTACCCGGTGATCCCGGGATAGACTCCAGATCCGCCCTGATCCTGGGCGGGATAAAGCTGGATGGATGAACGAATAAGGAGACCGGAGAACCTAAACAAACCTCGCTAGCCCTTTCTCTAACCTTTCCCTTGTTTTGTGACTTATACAGATTCTTACAAATTTGCAATTCATTTCCAGAATCAATTAAATTCTTTTACAAGTTGCATTCCCCTATGTAAACTCTGACCTCAGAAAACTGTGGAAGCTGGAATAGGGAGCCGATAAGATGATGAAAGAAAGTGTATGAAATGCTAAACATTATGCATCACTGACCCAACTTAGCCTTGCTAATTTATTCACGTCTTTGCTCAGTCCATCCTCTATACCTTTTATCCGTCAGCGGGGAAGCTGCTGACTTTGGGTGAGAGGCGGGTACACACCCTGGACAGGTTGCTAATCTGTCGCAAGGCTAACACAGAGACAAGGCTAACACAGTAGCCGGTTGGCCTAATCTGCACGTCTTTGGGATGGCAGAGGAAACCACAGCACCCGGAGGAAACCCGGTGTTAACCGCGACGACGCTTAACACTGCATCATCCCGTTACGCTCAATCAAACGACAAACCGTTAACCAGGAAAGCAACTCAGCAAGAGGAACCCATTTTCCCAAACTGTAGCGATCAAGAACAAAACAAAAAGGAGTCCTGTGTGACTTTCCAAATGATTTTTAGCCATTCTTAACTAACACATGCGTGCGTGCGAGTGGTGAGAGTAGAGCAGAGGTCAGTCCCTCTCTAGTCGAGAAGTTTAATTGCTATGCACCTCTGATCAGTCCTGTATGACACTACAATGATCCTTGAATCCCAGCAGTCTCATGCTTCTGCACTGAGCTTCTTCACCCCACTAATTACTGCATAAATATTCCAATTAGGATCATGCTACTGATGAAAGATCTTTCCTTCTCCTGATGAGCATGTGTGTGTGTGTGTGTGTGTGTGTGTGTGTGATAAATCTCTGAACTCTCGGCAGTATCCAGCACCATCTCACGGCGTGTCCTGTGGCGCGGACGCTGACATTTCCAGAGCTTTTGATTAAATACTGCACTAGTGGAGCACCAGCTCTTCTGGGCTTCCTGGGAGTCCTATTAAATGAGTGCACATGCGCATCCCTGCTCGTTTATCTCCGCACGGGGTTATTGCCGTAATTGTGGCACTTTGTGTTCTGGAGCTTTTGCATATATTTTTATTGGCGTTTTTGATTAACAGACTGCGTGTGATCCGTTCCGCTCGCTCTGTACCCTGTATGTGTGTGTGTATGTATGTTGGTGTGTTATTAGCAGTAACAGTCGGTATGTAAACACCCCGGTGTGCCCTAGTTTTGGCATAATGGCACAGGTGGGAGGCGGAGTGATTAATGGGTGTTGCTTCAGTTGTATCATGAGATACAAAGAGAACAGTTGTACCATCTAGACCTACATAGTGCAGATCTACATACTGAATACTACACTGAAAAGCAGCGATTAGGTAGTTAGTCAGATCCAAACATACATTATTACACCTTGCTTATGACTTAAAATATTCAGTTTCAGTTCCAATATTCAGAATATGAGAAGTTTTGAATTCCTAGATGGAAGTATATACAGAGTGTATGCACTGTATATACTGTATAATATAATAACTTTAGTACTAAATTAACACGGTTAAAGAACGTGCAGCGTCACCGTCTCAAAACATCAGCGATTAGGATTCGATCCAGAGCTCGGTGAGATAACAGGATTGTATTCCGGGACTTGGAATCCCATGATCAAATTACGCTTGTGTCAATGTAACTCAATTCAGTCACGTGAAACAGACGTACATATTTCATTCAGGTAAATTCAGTGAGGTTGTTTTTTTCACCGCAGGCACCACCTCATCAGCTTCCTGTATTACTGCTGGACTACACATGCGCGATACAGGAAGTAGACCTGCAACAAACAACAGAAAGGGATCAGCAAGAGCTTACTGGGTTCTTAATTAAGGGTTCTTAGCGTCCAAAAGCTAAATGGTTTGACTTTTTTTCTTAGCCTATCCTAAAGATTCCCAAAAACACACTGACTTTCTCTGGTTAGGATTGTTTCCTTTCTTGTCTCGATCCTTTCTTCAGTGAGTAATCTCACCCGGATGTCGCAGATTTCTATCTAATAAGCGCTGCTGTAATCCCTTTATGTAGACTGGAGGCCTAGGATACAACTGTGGAAGTGTAAAGATTGATCATTTGTCGTCACACAGAAGAGACTGGGCTCCTTTTTGAGACTGGTTCCCATCAAGGTTTCTTCCGCAGAGTCTGGATCGATCATTAGGAAACTCAATATAAATCTACAAGCTGCTTTCTTACAACATCTGTTGTCAAATGCACATATGGGTTCTAAGCAGAACCCTACTTTCATTGCTAGACTCGAATAGTAATTCAAATTAAATTCATGTTCTTACAAGAAAGTTTTAAAGATATATAACAACTACACACAATGTTTCCGTTGTATTATTTGCACCCCCGCAATACTATTGTCATATAGCATCATATGATTTTATTATGATTACCTGTTATTATGGTATGGCTTTTTAAAACGACTCATTTCTGTTAAGTTTATTTTCAGTGCATTTGTGATAAAAAATAAATAAATAAATAAATTAAAAAAAAGCTGTGGGAAATATCAAGTCCAGTATACAGCACCGGAAACATAATGTCCAACGTAAAGCCATGAAATTAATCTATGGTATTTTATTATTATATCGTATTACATTTTGGTCTTTGATCTTACTAAGGATTTCTATGTGGATAGGAGAGAGAGAGAGAACAGAAAAAACCAGATAATGAAGAGAGACAGATAGATTAAAAAAAAAAAGAGTGAGGGAAGGAGAGAGAGAGAGAGAGAGAGTTGTTACACCTGCTGATAGAAACTGAGGGATCAGACAGAACAAATCGAAGAAGAAAAGCTCTAGGTCCACTCACATTGACCCCTGCATGACCTCACTCATTAGTACAGAGTGGTTCTGAGAAATCTTGCGTAACTGTACACGTATAAACCTAAGGCACAGACCTAGACAGCAAAAGAGGCCTAGACTCAAAAAGTGTGAGAGGAAAAGAATTGTGTGTGTATGAGATTATAGTTATATGCTAATCAGCAGGTAGGTGAGAGTGAGAGGAATGTGGGAGTGAGGTCACAGCCCTTGACGCATGTATTTGAGCATATGTGGATAAAGCAGGGCTACAGGCTCGATCCGAGAAGGCTTTAGGCAAAAATAATAAGCCGAGCCGAGACATGGCCCTTAGCATCTCAAGGCTTTGGCCTTTGGCTAGACTTTCGTTTGGAACCGGAGGGCAGAAGTTCTTCATCCAGCATTGAGATCAATTCATTTTTTTTTTTTAAAGGTTCTTATACCCTTTCAGATGTACACGTTCACAGTAATGCAAAGTCTTGTATGCAACATTACACAAATCTACATGGGCTAATGTGTGGAGAATATTTCAAAAGGCTACAGTAAGGCCAAGGGTTGGCATTTACAGTTTTTCTCATGACCTCATTCATATGTAATCAAACTAAACCTCTCGCTTTAAGTACGAGTATGAATAATCAATGTTATGATAAGCATACCCTGGTTCGAGCTGGAGTTCGCATTTGTACCTTTTCTTACGCATATGCAGTCAAATGAAATCCAATCACAGCCCTCCTGCTTGCTTGCTGGTCTCTCTTGCCCTCGGTAGTCTCGGTGTATCTTTGTCGTGTTTAAGTATGAGCTGCGTTACTCCTGTACTGTTCTTAATTCAACGTCTATCAACTTGTATTTTGACACACCTGTCACCCTGCAATGTATTTGACCATGACTTATCCTGTGTGCTTTACTGAAACATCCTTGAACCAAGTATACATGTCTTTCACACCGAAATGAGAGTTAGTATAAAAGAATAACAGTGCACCTCTCTGTCCAGGCCCGCTGCGATGGTGCTGATCTCGCCCGTAGCACCGTTGATGGTAAACATGTTGGGAATGGGGATGTGTGGACTCTGGTTGAGGATCCTGTAGTGCACGAGGCCGTTGGGCATCGTGCTGTCATCAGCATCGATCGCAGTCATGCGCATCACTGACGTGCCTGCAGCAAGAATGTGAAAACACACACGTTCTTTTGAATGAATCTCTGGCAAAATGACTCCTTCCGTTTTCATATCTAGCGTGAAATATGGAAGCATATTCTTTTGTATGAATCACTGGCAAAATGTCATTTCTGGCTCTTTGTCAGTGTAGAAATGACTAAATACGAACAGACACACGATCGCTGCAAGCGTATGCGATTTCTCATCTCGTCTGAAGAGGAAAACAATGGCTCAAGGATCATTCTAAACATCGGTAAATAAAGTGTTCAGAAATTCCTCCGACCTTTGACACTGCTTCTCATACACCTTGTTTTCCTTATTATAAAATTCTCCGCTCCAGACTCAAGTTGCAACTTTAAATTGATTCAAACTTGTAAAGTTTGTTAATAAGGACTTTATGGATACATCTCTGCTTGCATCACTTCCATTCGCTCTCCCCATTAACACACCAGACTTAATGATCTGCCACTTGCCAGGTGTTCAACATAAACACAGCAATTTGAGCATGACTCAGTTGTGTGTGTGGGCAGTGCACTTCATGGCCTTTAACCCCTAAAGCATGATTATTGATTTTGACGAGCTTGTCACCCACCATGTCAAATGTGGGCGAGCAATTACGATCCCTCTGTGCACGTACACCCAGGAATAAACCTCGCTGTTTCCCCCGACGTGGGTGAAATGTCACTCTGCCGCTCTTCGCTAATGCCATTCTGTTGATGTCATGTTCCAGCTACTTGGTAGTTCTCTATCAGTGGCCTCGGAGTCTGCAGTCGCCTCGAAAAACAAACCCTATCAGCGATCGCTCCAAATGGCAGGCTGCACATAGGAGCTCGCAAAACAAAACAATTGACCATGTGTGAGGTTGATAAACTTGGTCAAATGTCGATCAACTGATATCAAATTGTCTGAAAAATTCCACAAAACCTACGGACGGTGTTTCAAGACCAACTTGGTCTCTTGCAGACAAATGTGAAAGAATTTGTATGACTAGATCCATATTAAAAGTTACAGGAGCAGAGGTTGTACTACTTCTTATAACTTCATTGGTATGCAATGTAAGGAAATTGACCGACACTCAGTCATGCAAACAGGCTTGGAAATTTGTAGCGGTTCGCATGGCTAAGATCATGAGAGGTGATGTGAAGGTTAAGCTTTCATCCATATGCCTGAGAAATATACGCAAACTTTTCCTTATTATCTGTTAAACAAATCACTCACAGAAACCAGGAAATGGTTCCACTGTTCAAATTGCCCAGGAGAGAAAACAGCATGTTAAATCACTTTCTAATGATCCTTACCAAGAAAATTATTCAAATTAAAGTGTTCGATCTGACACTTTGTTGTACCCATGTCCTTCTCTCCAACTAAATGTGGTGTGTTTTTTCTTTTTCCAGAGCTAGCCATTTTGACCATTATCGGCTGAAAATTTCCCTGGATCCCGTATTAATACAGATAATTGATGTTAACTATATACTTGTCTGATGTTCGCGACATCAAACATGCACTGTTCAATTTTATTTCACACTAATGAACTCAAAACATTCTCCATTTCCATCTTTCAAGCGGGAAAATCGCTTTGAGAGGAGAGAAGAACGCTGATGAATAGATTACTAATGCGAGATTGTAGAAAGGGGCGGAGCTTCCAGTGGGTCAATATTTGGAGAGTTAAAAAAAAAAAAAAAAAACTGCCAATCATTCCAGATTCATATGTTGATTGCGCCTAATGTTTACAACTCTTTCATAGGAGCCAGTAGCTTCCTGGCAGTCCTGGGCTTTGAACTCACCGCCATCTGCTCAAATTTTCTGCCTAAAAAAAAAAAAAAAAAAATTCGCTCAAGCTCGTAATAACGCTGCTTGTGAGACGGGTGACGCTGTTTTGGCAGATACTGATTTAGGGCTTTAACGACTAACTACGTCTTCACAGGAGCCCCTGGATCTGGTGTAATTGCTAGGAGATGGTGGCATCATTTCCATGACAAAACACCTATGAAGGGATAATCAAGGCCGAGTGTTCTGTTTCAAACTTCATTACATTTCTGAGCAGGATCTGACACCAAGCCAGAGGAGACGAGAGAACAAAGGCAGAGCATGAAAAACAATTATGGCTTCTTCTGATGGGACTACATCAATATGAACAACCAAAAAAGCGAACGCGAAAGAGAGCAAGAGCAGGGAGGGTATGTAGAGGACCGCTTGATTGCCTGTCAGAGTCATAGAAGCCATGAAAGAGAGCGACAGAACGAGGGAGAGCTGACTCGAATGTCAAATGTCACTTTCAATTTTCAATGACTGGAATTTCCGTACATGGATTATTCAAACGTTAAAAACGATGCGGAAAACAGTTACACGCCGCGCGTTTAATGCAAAGCTAATACAGACACGTGACTGATTTTGGAATTAAACTGAGATGCTCGAACACGCAGAGCAGAATGGACGCAAATCACTCGGTGAAAAAAAGTGAAGAACAGGAAGACGTTTGGACCAGACCAAAACGTGACGTTCAAAAGAATTTGAACAAGTTCTGTAACAGTGTAAAAAAGTCAGTTCAGTTCTTGATTTGAAAGCATTCGTTTAAAACCATCATTATTTTCTTTATCAGGGCGGAGAAAAATAAGGTAAGGGACATTTGCTAGCTAAATGGAGTTCTTTGCAAAATTTTGCCGAGCAACATTAAGGAAACAGTGAGTCGTACATATGTTGTGACTTCTATATACGTGTTAATAGAACCTGCCTCCATTGATGGATGGATGGATGCACTTTATTCTGGTCAGGGTCAATCTGAAGCCTATCCCAGGAATACCAGCTGTACTAGGATACTAGAAATATATATATATATATATTTTTTTATTAACGTTCAATTCATCTTCTGCTCCTATCAGAAACCTGTGCATTCCGACTGCGATGACCTCTGATGACCGTCCTAGTCCATCTAATGCTGCTGCAATTGTCGCCGAAAATGTCCGAGCTCTTTTCCATCATCATCTTCCCACAGAAAATGTATGATAAGTGTTCTTATACAGAGTCCATCATTTCCGTCACATCCACAGTTTTGTTTAGAAATATAACCAACATCAAGCTCTCAGCTCTCGAGTGGCTCAAATTGATGAGCTGCAAAAACCACTTAGGCATTCCTTAAAGCCAGCAGCGATGTCTGCACTATTTGAGGATGCTATGTCCGGTCTTTACCCTTCTCCACCCTGTAAATCTTTCAGCGTGGGATCGTGCTGCTGCTACAGCTCCTTTGAGGACCATAATAAGGCAAATGGGCTCTCCTGCAAAAGGAGCCAGGGGCCGAGCCTCGCTCCACGTCCATTAAGCCAATTGAAACATCTTTGCGTCTGTTTCTCTCTCCCGCTTGCTCTCATCCATCTTCATCCCCCCATTTTCCTCTTCTCCAGAGAGCCGTCATGAAAGCGTAATGAAGCCCATGGTTCTGTCGGCCTGGGGAAAAAAGCGCTTAAACCCTCCTCTCGTAATGTTTGCAAACTCCCCCCCCCACCACTCCACTTGCCGTAGGAAAAATTGGGCACCCAAGTGCTCTCGAGGATTTTTTTTTTAAATCCCAAGCATCCCGCTTGGCTTTTTAACTTCAACAAGGTCTAAGAGAAACCCTGCTTTGAGGGTCATTTAGAAGATTGTGAGAACGGCGAGTCGAGCCTGTGAGTCATGTCTCATGGCAAAGTAAACAAGACGACGTTACAAAAAAAAGGATGGCTCAGTGAAGTGTAGAAAAACGTCATGCAGTTCAGGGGTGACACTGGAATCTGGATCTGTTAATGCTCCAAATATTTGTATCTATATCCGTCTATCAAATATTCTATCGTATCTATATCTGGATTTAAATGCAAAGTGGGTGTGGCCTATTAAAAAAAAAAAAAAAGTTAAATATTAACCTTACAACTGATACTCTTTGATACAACTGAAAGACTGGAGGTAGAAATGCCAACACTGTCAGCACGGTGCGGGAGTTCTCTGAAACTTTACACACATTTTAGGTAGCCTAATTTGAAGCACGGTGACGCTGATCAGGCAGGTACTAATGATGAACCAGTGAATGCTGTAAATACACGAGTGCGGCACGTTCACATGAACGATTTGCTCATGTTTCTTTGTCCTGGGAGCTTTATATCTGACTGCTCCCTGAAAGTAAATTCCTCCCAGTCATGCGACAGTTTTGTTGCGTCCCATAACATCGAGGAATAGCACACCTTTAATTCGTATCCATTCAGAAGACACCATGTTTTCAGTCTGAGTAATGTATTCATATTCGGTTACCTCCCACAATTCTCACTTTATGCATTAATGTCGGAATAATGTTAATAAGCACGCTGTGCTTCTGTTACATGAACAGCTCAATGGCGCGACGTGAAAGCCCCAAGTGGTTTTTAATTTATGCAAATATATCTTAACTGCTTGCTATTAAATATTGCTCTGACTGATTTGCATAAAATGGATAAAACACATAACCAAGGGAAAACACCCTTTTTTCCCTATAACTGAATCAAGCTGACCAAAAAATGCTACAAGCATAGTTAATACCGTGTGGGTGAAGAACATCATCATCAGCAGCATACAGGAACATAAAAAAAAAAAAATAAAAAAAAAAAAAATCACACAATGACTCCATTTTAATTTGTGCTAAGACTGGATCACGACTCGGCCTGGATTTGAAGTAAATTGGATTAGCCAGTACCGTAATTCAGTGATTGCTTAGGTGTGGGCTAGAAGAGGGGAGATTCAATTAAATCTGTACGTGTCCCCCAATGGGAGCCTTGCTCAAAAGAAGAAAAAGAGTCTGAAAAGCGGAATTTAAAGCTACATTCCAGTGATGGATTGTAGCGATAATTGAATATACATGTGTGGAAAGTGATAAGCCCTGTTCCCCACACACTCCGCTTTCACTGGGGTGTCTTTACCTCCGAGAGAATTTGATATGATTGTGTTGGTTAAGCTCCTTTCCCAGGAATCCTTTGAAAGATTCAAATCATGTGAATGAACAGAGAAGATATGATTCGGCAAAACCACCTCACAGGCCGTGCTTGCGTTTTCACCTGTCCCTCACATTTTGGCTTGAATCTCAAGAAAGAGATTGGATTTAGCTTGGAACTGTTCATGGTTTGCAAAAGCAGGACGGGGAAAGATGCTGGGTGCACAACAACAGAAGACGGCGATGTTTTTTTCTTGGCTAATTAGTAGAAGTGGTCAGCATGCTGCAAATACACGCTCTACTGAAGAGGAGAAAAACTTGTTTTCGTTCTCTCTTGTACTTCTTGTTTACAGATCCCCAGGAGGCCAAAGTTTTCTGATACAGTCGAGACTGTAAAAACGGAACGGTTCTCCTGACATCCTACTTCTCTGAGGCGTGACCCGACGCGGTGTTCGGTTCGCCCGGACACTCGGCCGGTCTCGTCTGACAGCCGCTCCGCTGTGACCTCAAAGAACACGGCATGGGGGGAAACCAAAGCTAGGAAAAAAGCTACACTTTAATCAGACTGAAACGGGCTGAAAGGAGGCATGATGTGGAAATGTTCGGATTTAGGGATCAAAGATTAAGGGACCATCCTAATCATCAACATACCATCATCATCATCAGTGTCCCAGCATTGTTCTCGCCAGGCTTAGATTTGATGAGGGCTTAAAAAAAAAAAGGTATTTGACATAAGATGATTCTCCTATAACAGCACTGGGGATTTTTATTTATTAAACATACAACACATTTAGTGTTGCAGAACATCATCAAAGCTAGTTAGAGTTCCTGTTATCACTTACGTTATAGCAGCTGTAAACAATCGTACCCTCACCAGCCTCTCTTTATTTAGTTTGTAAACTTTCTGACACTGGAGACTCCTTCCATGAGCGTTAAACATCTCGTACTAGAAGATTTCACCAATTAACAATTAGATGGTTTTTTTTGTTGTTGTTGTTAACTAGCAACCCATTTTTTATAGTTTATTATTAGTCGTAGATTATCCGGCGCGTCCGCCACACAAGCCCCTGTGTATGAGCTGTTATGATAGAAACAATGTAGTAATGATAATGTATTAGAACAAGCACATAAATATAAACCTGTTACAGCTGGAACTACGGTCAGAGATACTGTCATAGATCAGACTGAATTCTACAGCATTGTGGTATAATGATGATGGTGATGATGGAATTCCAGCCATGAGATCAGAAGTCCCTCACATTACAACGGCAAGTGATAATCAAGATAAAGCACTTGTGCCACTAATAAGCAGCTTGTTAAGTAGAGATGCTCATTATTAATCAGGAAATTGGTGCAATGTGGCGTATGAGGAACCCTCTGAAATCGCAAAGCAAAGACTTGAACAATAAAAAAAAAAAAAATTACCGGCGTCAATCATTAAAAATGTCCAACGTTTCCCAAGTGTGGCAAGTAAGTTAAACGAATAATAAAATAAAATGAAAATATAGTATTTATTTCTATTAATTGTCTTTCTTGCTTTCTTGACTCTTGGTATCCTCCAGGTAACACTTGTGGGTACGCTTTCACTTTAACACAACGTTCCTTTAAAAGTTTCTATAATTTGAATACGTTTCTTTTTTGTGGTTAGTCCACATTTATTGACATTTATTCTCACCATCATGATAACGCTTTATGTAAAGGTTTCCTTAACTGCCATTATTTAATCCATTAGTTAGCACCAACCAACCAGCCAGTAAAACTCAAGCCACCATGAACAAAACCGGAATGTTTGCGCTTTGAAAGTGAGTCAGAACTTTCACTGATTTTAATATTCACACCTGGAGACTTCAGGAAGACGTCAAGATGCTGTGATTACATTTTTGTTCATTTATGTGGATTCATTTTCAGTCATGGATTGAATAAGCTTTAGTCAGTGCAGACGTGATTTGGTTTAAGAAACATCAATTAATTAATAATAATATAATATTATTATAATTCGGTTGCTAAAGTTCACTAATACAGTAAATAATGTTAGTTAAAGGAACCTTAATGGAAAGTGTTACCATAATCATCATCACTGACATCATCATTATTATCGTTATCAGTACCTCTGACATCAGCAGCTTCACCATCAACGCTGGCACGGATCCCATCCCATTCATTATAAATTATATATAATAATAATACAAATATCAATAAATGTTACCATCATGATTGTCATGTACCTGGTTTGGAGACCTCGGGAACAGATCCATTATAAACCTGGTTCTGAAACTCGGGCCTGTTGTCGTTCATATCGATGACATAAATGTACAGATCAATCGGAGGCTCCATCTGATTTCCGTTGATGTCCACTGCATGAGCTCTCAGCTGCAGAAGGAAATATCAAGTGCATTACTACTCATGTACAGCACATCTATAACAACTTCATAAGCCATTTACAAACGCTACACTCCATTCATAAGGCTAAATGCGAAAAGAAACTATTAAATACGCAACCACAAGAAAATGTTCTGTCAGTAAAACGTGAATGTGTGTGCCCTGTAACCTGCACACATTTAATCCACGTCCCAGACGGCATGTGTGGTGTTCTTTAATTTCCATTTCTATTAGTAATGTCTTTGTATGCAGTGTGTGAGGCTGTCAGGGACTGGAAGAGAGCAGAATGAGGCGCACGCACGCACACACACACACACTTACTTCCCGGTCATTTATTTTAGTCTGGTTCCTGAAAGAAGCTTTTGGTACAGCAGATGAGCATCTTTTTACTCATACTATTGAGTTTCAGAGAAAACATTTACACACACACACACACACAGAGAGAGAGAGAGAGAGAGAGAGAGAGAGAGAGAGAGAGAGAGAGAGAGAGAGAGAGA
>JAQQZX010000016.1:14301808-14330426 GCA_030068355.1 Notoglanidium maculatum | reverse complement strand
ACACACACACACACACACACACACACACACACACACACACACACACACACACACACACACACACAGTCTCACAGGAGAGTTTTCCATTGTCTTTTGCCAAAGAAATCACAACAGAACTCAGCATTCAATAGACAAAGCAAAGAGGGTGGGAAGAGTGAGTGTGTGTGTGTGTGTGTGTGCGCACGTGTGTGTGTGTGTGTGTGTGTGTGTACATGCAAGTGTGTTGCTGGTCTGAGGCCCTGCATCTTTGATCTGTGGACCCCCAGTGTGTGGACTGCAAATGTGTGGCTTTCTGGCAGGATTAGTATGCTGGACCGCAGGTGGGAGCCGGGTGTTTGTGAGGGTGTAAAGTCCTTTAGCAGGGGAGAGAAATGGAGCAAGTGCATTCTCCTGTATGAATCAAGTGCAAAGGTTTACTGAGGAACTGAGGAAGACAAGAAAGCAATAAAACATGACGGGTCACGCTGTAGTAGCAAGAACATCAACAACAGGGTGGTGCGATTAGTCCTCTAATATCCCTGCAATTTCTCAACAACTACAATTTTATATTAAAGATGATTAAAGAAAAACATCATACTTTTCATCTGTTCACAGTGCTGTTTAATGTTGCTGTTCCTTCATTATTACTTGTAGGATACACCCACACTTCCTTTGTAATGTTTGACAAACCTTTGTTTCCCCATTTTCCTTTTTCCCAATTATTAGGTGTATATTGTTACTGGCAAAAAAAAGCCCTGCAGTATGTTCACAAGTGGTTTTTAATTTAAAAGTGTTAAGATTTCACTTACAGCAGTTTTTTTTGCTTTCCCATTAAAAACGGCTCCAAGTTATTGATGCAGATGTGACGGGCAAGTGCCGTTGCATCCTAAACAGAAGAGCTACAACAACTCAAGGAGCTGAAAGAATATCTGGCGAAATGGTGAAATTTGGCCAAATCATGTGGCAGAACGTGTTACTTTTTGGGCCTAATTCTAGAAGACATGTAAACACCATACCCATGGTGAAGCATGGTGGGGGCAGCATCATGCTGTGGGGCTGCTTCTCTGCTCATGGATTCTCATGGATTTGGTGGATCTTTTTGTACATTTTTTTTTCCTTAAACATATTTATTTGTTTTTCATTTGAATTTTGTCGGTTGCTGTATCATATTAGCGCTGAGAAAAGATCTGACATGATTAATCTCACAGAAACCTTAACGGGGTGTGAAGACGCTCTCTATCGACTGTCCGTCACCTAAACGTGGGACCCCAGAAACAGTCATGCTCAGAAATAGTTTAAAAGGGAATTTAGAAAAATAGCTTTTCCACATAATGGAGTGTATACAGCAGCAACACACAATGATGCAAAAAGCGAGAGCGCTTTCTCCCCAAGTTTAGTCTTGTAATCTTTAGAACAAGTGCACTTAGTACAGTTTATGGCGTTATGAAATCAGACCAGGCAGAAATCGAAAGCTCAGAGAGACAGAGTGAGGGAGAGAGAGAGAGAGAGAGAGCGCGAGAGAGAGGTTTGTGTCCACCCTGAAGTCAGATCTGGCCGAGACCTCATTTCACTAAAATTCTTGCAGTCGCTCCCAAGAACACTTCTGGCACTTTAGCAGATAGCAAAAGCGGCGGCAGTCATTTTAAGTCGTGCCCGCGAGCATCAGAATGAGTGTGTTTATATACCGAGTGTGTGTCTTGAATGATTCTTCAATCTGCTTTGCATTAAAGAATTATTCAGTCCAATTCCCAGTTTTGTTACAGTACAGCCTTAAACGTAAACCGGTCTGATTCGTCTTCCTTTATGGATTTCTTTCGGAGTCGAGTCATTTTCACCAGATGTGCATTCGCAATTCGGAAAGATCAGCGATTTACACCTGACATCGCAATCCGTACACTAATGTGCAGTAGCTCGTTATTATATGATCTGAAGCCGATTATTAACGTTCACATTATAGTGTATCTCCAAATATATAAACTCAGGAGCTCTTATAGGGTACAAACATTTTTCTGAACTAACCGGGTTCATAAACAATGACATTTACCGTTGAAATGTCCACCAGCTGCGACCACCAGAATGCCCCTCCCTTACCGGGCGTGCGGTCGCCGTCTGTGTACTTCCAAGTACTGACATTCACACGCCCTCGCTTTTTCTCCTGCTAAATAATAAGTATGACTTTCCATTTTTCCAAAGTTTCTCAATCTTCTTCCTTCTGGATTCACTTGTAAAAACGTGAAAAGCGGGAGGCGCTCTCCAGAGGTTTGTCTTTTCTGGGCTACCGTAGCGGCGCAACATGGCGGCTCGGTAGAGGTGGACCCGCTGCCTCTGTAGATATAAAGGACTCGTTCTAAGCTTACGAAAACACAACGGTTTGTAGTTACAGGTAAATAAATATACACTAACGAAAACACGCTTATGAATATTAGATTCCATTTCTGCTAATAGATCCCCAAACATCCGACAGAGTGGACCTTCAAATGCTCCTGTAAACAATTTATGAATAAATGCATTTGTATCCAGCTTGCAAAATGAGGTCGTGTGTGTGTGTGTGTGTGTGTGTGTGTGTGTGTGTGTGTGTGTGTGTGTGTGTGTTTTGACAGAGAGGGTAACCGAGGGCTCATTCTTGGCTTGATTTGTGTTAGTATGGGAGAGCCCCAGAGGCACGTGGAGGGCAGGGTCACACCTTTATTTGTTTTCCCAGTTGAGTCAGAACAGACTGACACACATACTCATACTCTCTCCCTCTTTCTCTCCCTCATTATCATCTGCACGCTGTCAGCAAACCTCATACGAGTGACCGTAAGAACCTGCTTTTCCAGGGCACCTTTCAGCGGCTTTTCCTTGTCATCCCGCCACGTTATTTAAAGGAGGGCACAGATCTAAACCTGAAAAGTTACGGACTCCACGCAGCGGCAGAGCTTCCACACTCAGAAATGGGTTCCTTTTTGTCTTCTCTGCATTCAGTTCCCTTTATTAAGGCAATTTCGCTTCACAAGCAACAAAACAAGTTTGTCTTTTGTTGGGCCGAAGAGCTGTCAACTGGAAGGAATATGCACGGCAGATGCCGAGACTGATGGATCGCTGCCTAGACTCAATAGATTACAGACGACAGTCAAGATGTGCACACATTCTGCGTCTGTGTAAAAGAAAGAACGCCGCGCACCAGAAGGGGGCAGTAGTCTGTGTTTATAATGATAAAATTCCAAAATTTTTATTTTTTTTTTTTAACACAGTATATATATATATATATAACTCGATATAATTCCAAGATGTGTGTATTTATAAACATCACACAACTGGAAGGGATTGAAAGTTTTGGAGTATATTGATATCCAAGGCTTCTCCTACACTACCACTACCACACAAACACACCTGTGCAGATATTCACTGAAGACAAATGACACAGTAGCTGATAACTTTGAAAAGAGAAATGGAGACGGAGAGACAGCGACAGGGAAAGTCATAGCGAAGAATAGTGCACATTTCTTTGGTTGCAAGAAGCAGCATTAAGTAATCAGTAAGCATACGTATTGGTAGGTATCTTCAAACAATGTGTGCTTGCGTGTTACATCTATAAAGTAATCTGGACAGATGTATCATGATGACAGCTTACATGGTAGGAGGCTCGGTCTTCTCTGTCCAGCGGCTTGGTGACGGACATTTTCCCAGTGATGGGGTCGATGATGTAGACGTCACCGGGTGGCTGATCAGCTCCAGCTCCCGTTATGCTGTACCGGATTTCAATCTCTTTATCCTGGTCCGAACGGATCTGCAAAGAAAAGCAGGAACTTTCAGCAGATTGAACAACAAAAAATGACCTCCATGGGTAACAGGTACTTCTTTATAATAGCCTTAGATTATTAATGTAGGATGTGTTAATCATGTGTCATTAATGACTGTATCATGCTATCAGTGGCAGCAGAGTGGGATGGTGGGGACTGAAGGAGCTACATTTCTACAGACAAAGCTTTGTTCCGCTACATCCCGAGCTGTGGGTAAAAGAATAAGGAGGTGGAAATGAGGTTCTCCACAGGGTTGCTGGGTTTACTCTCCCGAGATCCAGGAGGACCTCAGAGGAAAGCTGCTGCTCTTTCAAGCCGAGAGAAGCCAGTTAAGGTGGTTTGGCCGACTCACAGGGATGCCACTAGAGCCATATCAGGCAGCTGGAGAGATTAGATTTCACAGATGTCCCGGGAATGTCTGGGAATCCCGCAGGAGAAGCTCGAACCTGTGGCTGGGGGACGAGAGATCCGGACTGACCTTCTCACTGTGACGTTACCGCTGTGACATTCCACCAGTACAAGAACGTACGGATTTCAGATCTTTTTCATTAACATGGGCAGACATAACCGGCTTCGTTTTAATTTCTTACGCATCTTGTTTGTTGTAGATGCACTGAACTCCGCTAAGAACACCGATTCAGGCTGTTTATATTAACACTTGTAGGTATTTATAGTCCAAAAAACACCCCTCGATCCTCCTTCCTTGCCCTCGATTATAATTATGCATGTTTATTTTTTGATTGTCATTTTGCCTGCCAGCTTCAAGCAGACTCATTCTGCAGAATACGGTGTGTTGGATCTGCACACAGAACGTGTGATGCTTATTTGATTCTGGTCCACATTTACAGATTTGATTAAGGGTGGCAGGTTAGCCAAACACAGAGGATCCTAGTGGAGACGAACATATGCACGCTGCCATTAGTACGTTACATGCAGGTCACATTCCTCCAATACAGTAAGGCCCTGATTTACTAAGACGCAAAATAACGGTATAATTTTGCCCTTGCACAAATTTAATACATGCTCTCCGGACATCAAATTTGTGCATGCAGTCTCAAGTGACTTTCAGCCTTAGGAAATCACAATGCCTGTGTACGATCAGCAAACCTTTAGGAAGAAACACCACACGGTGGTCCGTGCCATTAGCATCAGGTTAAAAGTTTTACCCAAAGGCAAGCTAGGTTAGATATTTGTACTGTTGAACATTACTGTACATTTCTGTAGTCCAAATCAAGTGCTTACAGTATATGCTAATATCTCATCTGATTTAGTTTGCTCCTCTTCTTCATTTATTCATCAGGATATACTAAAGTATTCAGCGCTAATATGACTTCTAGCACAGCTCTGTAGAACTCACAAACGGTCTGAAGGCGTTGCTTAATATTCAATAACAATAGTGTTGGCTGTAGTTCATACGTGGCCGTTCTACTACGTTATCATTTCTATATACTAACTTAGAGGGACGTTTATGACGGATGCGAACTATAAGGCTGATGATAAAAATAAAAAAAAAGGGTTAAAATCTGTGCTATTATTTAACAAAGAAATGCACATAATCGTTCATATGCTGAAGTTACTAAAAATGTAAGGAAGGAGTCTGCTTTGTTAGCGCTGCTGTTGTAACTTTGAACACGAGTTCCAGCGCGGGAAAAACAGAGGCTGTCGAGTAAATGCTTGTTCAGAGCTACTGTAATTCAAGCGGTAACAGGAACTTGTTTTCGCAACATTAAATGTCACCATAAACCGGAAAAAAGCACGTCACGTCGTTCTTTCGACAAATCCAAAATCGTGGCAGGTTTCTGTCACTAGGGAAGAATTGTGTCGCTTCGGGGTGAGCGCAGTAACTCTGATTCATGCCAGGCTTCGTCATACCACCCCGTCATCGATTACTTTCCTATAACAGTCATGGTTTCCAATCATGGTTTATTCCACTTCATACTTACTTCTCCGAGGTGGTCTGTGGATTGAATTTTAAAAGGGAGCATCGTTTTAAAAGCGCCGATGACACCGAGACCATCCTCAGAGCTCATTAATAACGGCATCCTCGGCACGATGGCTAACGTGTGTGCTCGAGCATATCTGGGAAATTGGATTCGCCCTGTCAGAGTTCTCAAGGTTTTAGGGCTGAATACCTGAGCGCAAAGAGAATCTTTGACTCGGACGGAATCCCATGACAGCGCGGCAACTCAGGAACACATTTATTTTTAAAGAGTGGATACACTGATTGTTCGTTAGTGCTTGATTTTTTATTTTTTTTTCCCCCCACCTGGATGCACAGAAAGGTCTGTTGCTCGTCAGTGCCTACCTCCTCGTCAATAATTAAGAGCCCCGACACGTAACGTTCTGCAGTGCTGCGGCACTTCTATAGAAGGCTTTATATGCTACTGCATATCAGCTCTGATCGTCTACAGCAGCCCATCTGCTATTCGGATCTGAGCTCGAAACGGAAGTTGTGCTTTTCTGCGGAGAGACGCCGAGAGCGGTTCAGACACTGAGCTGGAAGGTCATGTGTAGGAGTGTGACATCTCTGTGAAATTACGAAAAGGAGTATCATTCTCATACAGCAGAATGGTTTATGCAAAAGGTTGTTGCCGGCTCGACAGGCACCATAATTTCATTTTCACGCATGATTTCCAGATTCACAACCCACGAAATTTGCAAAGCACGGATGGGAAGGGTTTTTTTTTTTTTTTTTTTTATATAAAGTTGAGCATGGCTGGAGTGTGTGTGTGTGTGTGTGTGTGTGTCTATTCCCTGCATATTTAATGCACAGAAGTTTATTTAGTGCTAAATCCCTTCATACTCACAAACACTGGAAGAACCAGGACCCTGAAAAAGCCACATGGGAGGAAAGAGGGATTGAGGATATTTATCGATCCACCATTGTTGACAGTTTACGTGCTACAGGAGACTATCAGTTAAAATGTTTCTTTCTACAGCTGTGCAAAATAGGATCGGTGCACTAGCAAGCAACAAATTAACCATTCATTTTCCATATACATCCATGATTGCCATCTCATCAACAGCGGCGCAGCGTGACAAAGCAGGAGCACTGGAGGTGAAATAGAAGATACATAAGTGAGACATTTTCTCAATTCTGTGCAAATTAGGCGAGAAATCCAAATCCTGTGCTTTTATTTGTGCTCTGGTTTCTTTCCACAGTCCGAAGACACGCAGATTAGGTCAACTGGCTACTCTAAATTGGCTCTAGGTGTGAATGAGTGTGTGGACGGCTGTCTGTCTCTGTGTTAGCCTTGTGATAGATTGGCGAACTTGCCTCTTGCCTGAAGTCAGCTGGGACTGGCTCCAGCTTCCCCACATCCCACAATGGATAAGCAGGATGGACAGACGGATTCCATTGAACCAATCCTGTGCCACGTGTGGTCCAATGTTTCTCCAATTCCCCACTCACAACTTTAGCACTTTACCTGCAATTAGTTCCCAGTTTGATACTAATAAAACGACTAACCATGGTTTCCACTTATCCTGTGATACGTGACCCGTCAGTGCATGAAGTAAATGCCTTATATTTATAGAAAGAAAATTCCTTTGGGAACGTACGAGAAGATTTCATTCAATTCTTAAAAATTCAATCGAGTGAGGGGGATGTGGTTTTGTTCAATTTCATACACATAAAATGAACAGATTTCCACTGAAGTACGTCCATAAATCCATCAATCCATCCATCTTTAAAGCTGTAAGAAGGGGTACAAACACGAGCCTGAAGTTTTCAACCGTCACACCAAATGAGCCATGTCAGTTATTACAAATTTGCAAGTGTGAGGCCATGTTGAAAATAACACTTCAGATAACACCTCCATTCCTATTAAAGCGATGTGCAAAACTTCAGAGAGTGTTAATCTTTTCAACATACCTGTCAGCTTCTGTGGAGGATTAGTTAGCGCATGTAGGCGTGCAAGTTCAAGGAAGTGATTAAGACCTTATCATTAATGTGTAGGAGGCCCTGAATACCTGGATATCTGCACATTGACGGAAAACCCTATCCATATGTTATTATTAATAACAACAGGTTTAGGCAGAGGTGCTGTAAGTACCCAAATGGTGGAATATTGTCAGAATGACTGGTTTTGAAAGAGGGGCTGGCAGTGGGTGGAATGATCAAATATATACAAAATATCCTGCCTGAGGGATTGCTGCGAAAGATGGAGCTGAAGATGGCAGAGAAATAAAAGAGAGGTGTGGGTGTAAACGCTACTTCTTGAAAACGTCTGGAGAGCTGGCTGGAAAATAGAAAAAACTTTCATCATGGCTCAGAAAATACTACAACAGATCAACCTGAGGCACACCCTCGTCTATCCAGGATAGTCTTAGGCGGTGAGGGAGGAATAGAGATTTTACAACCGGTCCTGAAGTAGAGGCGTTCTGTAACAAACCAGACTGAAGGCAGAAAGTGTGGTAGAATACAGTGCAGGTGAAATAGTCATTAATATTCAGTTTAATATGAAAAGATGGTACCCACCATGGTGAGCAGAAAAGCATCACCGAATACACAACATGTTAAAACCCGAGGCTAGAATAGCCGAGGACCGCGTCAGGCTTCGGTTCTGTCAGATAAGAACAGGAACCCGAGGCTGAAGATCATAAGAAAAGGCTTTTTAATGAGCCGGGACTACTGAGAGGAGCTTAAGTTTAATATCGTCAGGCGAGAGTCAGTGACAGCGCCAGTCTGGCGCACTTTTTTTCTGATTCTTCCGAGCTAAAATGCGCTACGTCACACAGACTACTCCATCACGGATCGCACTCTGAATGGGAAATGAATAGAGTGCAGCGACAAGACGCTGAAGTATGGATTTACTCCTTGGCCACTTTTTTTCCTCCACATTTCCGCCGAACCCTTTCTTCCTTCTGGATGGATCGCTCCGAAATGGGCGCCATTTAGTAGAAATGAGAAGCCAATGGTACATGAGGGAGAGATTCAGGAGGGGTTAGTGTATGATTTTGAACCTGATCTATTCCTGTGCATTTTACCGTGTACTTCTGAAAGCCTTGGCCTTTCTGCCACAACGGCTTGGTCTGAAAAATGGACGACCCAATTTGTATTCGATCCTATTGTCCGTTTAAAGCGCTGCATTTAGCAGTTCAAATAAGACTAGTGTTCCGTTCCATTCTGTAACTAAACATTCATTCCTGTACAGTCAGATAGACATGTATAAAGCATGCTGTCGGTACACAACATCTGCAGGACTGAAACTGTCAAACAGTGTCTAAAAGTCCTTTCTATGAAGCCCATATACATACACTATATGGCCAAATGTATGTGGACACCTGACCATCATACCCATATGTGGGACTTCCCCAAACTGTTTCCACAAAGACTGAAGCACACAATTGTCTAGAATGTCTTTGTATGCTGTAAGAATTACCTCCTGTGATGACCGTGCCCTTGTGCACAAAGTAAGGTCCACAGCTGGCAAATTTGGAGTAAAAGAATTCAGGTGGCCTGCACAGAGCGTTAACCTCAACACCACTAAACACTTTTAAATGAATTAAAACCCCGACCGGCACCAGGCCTTGTATCCCAGCTCAATGCCTGGCTTCTCTCATGCTCTTGCGGCCGAATGGTCACAAATCCCCACAGCCACACTCCAAAATCTAGTGGAAAACCTTCCCAGAAGAGTGGTGGTGATTTCAACAGCAATTGGAGGGACTAAATCTGGAACGGGGTCAATCAACAAGCACATATGCAGTATAGTTTAAATCATTACAACTGTGCTCATAATTCTTTTGTACGTTGATAATGATACTTGTGGGAATTTTTAGACGCGTTAACAATGCCTCATGAAGCTAGACTAGTTGACTAATGCCTTCACTAGTCACCGCTGTGGGGATATTGATTAGTGGGGCAGTGGAAAATACAGCAAGGCAGATGGTAAAGGAAGCAGGATCAATGAAGGCTGTTGGTCTGAAACGATTTCAGAGTTGGTGAAGTCAACTCAACTGCAAGACACAATGCTGGAAAAATCTCTGAAAAAAATGAACCTTTAGCACACCGTTATCACGTGAAGTGGTGAGACTCCTGTCCTCTCCTAAAGGAACTCCCACAGTTATTTTCACCATCCTTTAAAGCCATATAAATGTAAATAAAATCTGTGCACTGTGGCAGAGCAAATTCCACTGTGAAAGAACGCATTCAGAGCCACGGGTTGCACATCACTATCTGTTCCCACTCAGTCAGATCAGCGGTGCACGCCACCACAAAGAGGCTGATGCAGACTGGTGTGTGGTGACCGGAGCTCAGCCTCCCAGACACCGCTACAGACTCCGCATCCTCCATCCATCCTCAAGCTATAAGGAGAGCCCACACCATGCTGTGCGCTCTCAGTTTCAGAGGTAACAATTTCATCTGAGCCATCAGTTCATCTATACAGTACATTTTAACAAACGGTATATCCTTAAATAGTGTAATGAGGAATAATTTAACATTCACTTTACATGAAGCATTCAGGGATGACATTGAAATGTTTATCATGTTTTATCATTTTAATTAATCTTACAAGTTGGTGCGATTAAAAAAAAGTAATTTATGAAATTTAAAAAACATTTAATTTATTACATTTATAACGAATAGTAACACTATTAGGACAAGTTATCTTTTTGAGAAGAAATGTAAAAAATGCTTGAAAGGAATCACCACCAGTTTACAAATAATTTTAAGCACAGTTATGACTGATGAATACGTGCCTCATAGAGAATTCTGACCACCTCCGTAAAGGAAGCCTATTTCGTTTTCTCAAATACCTTTCCGTCCTTTTGTGCCGTTATAAAGAACAGATTGGAAACAGTGACTGTGTGCTGGAGGTTTTAAGAAGGCAAGGCAGATGGATAGTGTGCATACAATATTTACAAGGCCAATATGATGGGGAAGCTTTGCGGCAATGAACCAACTCAGCTCTTCAAACCAACCACGTGAGTGAAATTATCATAGAGAAGGGATATAGCGAGGCCGCGAGGCCTTTATCCCCGGAATAAAGCCCAGCCGGAGACCGAGTCAAGGCCGGGCTGCGTCAACAGAACCGCAGCCACGCGGATCTTTTGTCAACATGATCGATTTCTGTATCTCCCCTGAAAGTTGTTTTGATCCTGTGCGAGCCAAAGAGAAGCAAGTGCTTGCTGATAAAAAAAAAAGAAAAAAAGAGTGGGATGAAGAGAGACAGCCATGTGCACAGACACAACACGAATCAAATCAAAGTCACATGGATTCACCATGGCGTCCTCAGAGGAAGACCAAGACAGGATGGATATGGATGGAAAGACAGCATGTGAAGCACTGATGGCGAAGAGCAAAGTATCTCAAGAATGTACCAAAAATGAGAAAAAAAAAAAAAGCCTGGATGTCTGTTTTCTTTCTTTCTGACAGTTTGTGGACACTTTTGAGGATTAATGCAACTTTATTTGTGGTTGAATGTAACTATTTCTTAGATTTACACGAAAATAAACCACATTATTTGAACTTGCTGTCAAACAGTACACCTTCGCAGGTGCCTAGTACATATGCATTAATATGCATAAATTAATTAGTATGCGTATGCAATGCATAAAATCATGCAGATACAGGTCAAGAGCTTCAGTTAATATTCCCATCAAACATCAGTGATCTCGGTGATATTGAATTGACAGAGGAGAATAGCCAGACTGGTTCAAGCTGACAGGAATACAACCGTGGTGAGCTGAAAAGCATGTCAGAACGTGCTGGACAGCTGAAAACTGGAAAGTCGAAAACTTTCGTCAGTCGATGTTCAGGTACCATTACACCTGAGTCATGTTACACATTTCTGTTGACACATTTGTGTCATAAACGTTTCCAGACCAACTTGCCGTGTGTTACATCACCACAACAGATGCTTTTGTAGTTCAGTGTACCTCTGGAGTTTTCTGCTATACAGGATTTAAACAAGATATGGCGAGTATAATGATACCTGGCCTTTAAATAAAGTACGATGCTTTGAGTCATTATTTATCATACGAGATTTTAATGAAAATCGATGGCCGCATCATGACCGAGTGAGCTTGCTTTTATGTGACTAACGTATCAGAAGCACACCGAGCAACAACGTCAGCCGTCATGATATTTTAATGTGCATCAGCCTGGAAAATGTCACAACACGACCGTATGCCAACAAAACTCAAATTGACATCCAAATTGATAATAATAATAATAATAATCTTTACGGCAGCTGGAGGAAGCCTTTATAAATGTGTATGTGCTGTATGTTTAAACCAGCGCATATTTATGTTGCTTAAATTAATAGGTAACATTTTATGTAACACATACTTGTGGTTAATGAAAGCAGCAACGAAGAACACTATGCTTGGCTTATTTACTTTGGTAGACGGGCAAGGAATAAAACGGTCACAGAAGAATGATCAACAATTCAGAGTTTCGAAATTGTTTTTTATACCACAGCAATTTGCCAATTAGTCACTTTTTTTTAAACAGTACGTTGTACTTTTGATCAATTTATAGTCATGTTTCATGTCATGGTAAGTCTGCGAGACAAGTTGGCTCCTACTGTTTACATTATAGCAGCTACAAATTCCTATAAAAGTCATTCCCTCATCAGCCTCTCTTCTTTACTCTTTTGAAACCAAAAAAACACAGAGCAGAACAGACAAGCTAAATTTGAACAGACAGGAAGGCTACAATTAGTCAATAATAAGAGAGGAGCATACTCCAAAGAATAACGTACTGTACTTTTCACGCATTTTAAGTTACGCCGTTGTCCGTAAGACAAGTCAGTTCCTGCTACGCAGCTATAAAATAGTCATTCCTTCACCAGCCTCTGAATACAATAATGCATTACTGATCAATATTCAGTATTGCATGAGCACATGCACATCACAGTCTGCGCACATGACCGTTCCCCCCTCTCTGTGTACGGGCTACTGAGCACTGTGGAAATGAGATAGGTAGAAAATGAACTAATGTTAATTAAAGTTAAGAAGGGAATCATAAACCTAATTAAAACATTAACCAAACAATTAAAAGCAAAATCGGCCGCTGAACATGGTATAGTTTGTGGAATTAAAAGCCCTTCCTCCAGACCTTGGCAATGACTTTAATTCTCATCCCTGTGCACAGTAGTGCAAACGAAGCCATTAGCAAAGCCCACTAAACCCACATATCATGAGCGCAAATGGGAAAGCAGAGCCCCGGCAGAGGTTTCTCCTCATCCCTTTTTTTTTTTTTTTTTAAAAAGCAGACAGCCCAGGAGACAGTGGTGCTCTTAATGAATGCTTTCACTGTTGTTCCTTTGCTAAGGACAACAGACAAATCCCCAAATGTCTGTGATGCTACTGCGCCACAGCGCGAGTCTGAGTTTCTCCCATTTCACTTTTAGGGACTTTAAAATGCTGTAACATTACGTTTTGGCAGCTCATGTAGTTTACGGAGCTATATATAGTACACAATTTCACAAAGTGATCGGGTTTTCACATCTTTCCGTGCGACATACACTCAGCGGCCACTGTTATAAGAACAACTGTCCTCTTGTGCCTTCGTTTGATCATCCGATAAGCTAATGCAGAATGGAAACGTCTTGATAAGAGAGAGATCCGGGAAGAACGAACAGACCGGTTTATGCTCACAGGAAGGCTATGACAACTCAAATCTCCACTTCTTTGCAACTATGGTGAGGAGAAAAGCATCCCAGAAGGTACAATATGTAGAAGCTTGAGGGAGAAGTTCCACTCCCGTCAGCCGTCAGTAACAGGAAGCTGAGGCTGCAGCAGGTACAGGCTCACTGAAACTGCACAGCTGGTGATTAGGAAAATGTCACCTGGTCTGTTTTCCTAATATATTCATTCATTCATCTTCAGTAAGTGCTATATGCGGTATCTCTTCTACTCGGTTTCTGAACTCACAAACCTCATTAGATGAGAGACACGGGTCATAGAACCTCAAAACTGAATATCCCCATAGATAATACTGTCCTTGTCCTCCGAATTCACACTTTCCCTGACACTTTTCCCCATAATGCTTATAAATAAGTATTGTTGTGTTATCATTTGTCAAAAGTTTTGTCTGAATCTGTCATGTCATTTAGACGGAGAGCAAATGATGTGTGTAGTCGCAGCTGTAGATGCGCTATGGGTGGTGCGCACACACACACACACACACACACACACACACACACAAACTCAAAGGAAGGCTATTACAAATGGACATCAATGCCAGGAAAGCATGCACATGGGAGTTGGCGATTTTTTTATATATATTTTTTTCCAGAAATTTCTAGATGCCCACAAATCACTAAAGGACAAGCTTCTTCCCTTTTGCTGTCCTGCTCACGCTTTAAACAAGACGTTTATTTAACCTTATGGAAGGAATCTCCAGTGTTAGGGAGAAACCACAAATGTCCCATCATGACAAGCTCCGTGTTTTTCGTCTTAGAGAATAAAACCGAGGCTTGTAAAGGGAATGACTGTTATGCATGTCATTACAGGAACTAATTTGTCTTCCGGATGTTCCGCAACATTAAACTTATAACGATAAACAGATAAAAAAAAAAAAAGTTAAATGTTGCAGTTGTTGGAAAAACGCTGTGGCATAAGAGGAATACTCTACTGCAGTACGTGAAGCTATTACAATTGTTGGATTACTAGCTAACCGATTACCACCCACAACTGGACACATTCGCCATCTTCGACACTGTATAACTTCGGTACATTGATATAAACTGAAAAGTTAGTACCCACTTGCCTACATGCTAATAAACGTAAATACAGGATGTCTATGCAAAGCCATTACACGGTCCTGGAGGGGGGAAATTACCAATACATTACTTCATGTAAGGTCACCAGAAAGTCTCTGTAAAATAAACTTCGCTGCTCCAAGCAAAAACTTGCCATATTAGGCATCAGCTAGTATGGTCAACATCCTCATTAGGTCGAGTGTTAACACGTTCCACCCACACACACACTGTAGCTGCACCAGCATGCTGCATTAACTAGATCCAAGTCCATGCACAAAGCCCGAAATCACTTCCATTCCATCATATTCAGAGATAATGAACTTTTAGCTCCTCCAGGCTGGTCCACATCACTGTAATTACCAGGAGGCACGCTCACACACTTAGTAAAGTCATATGGATATTCAGCACACCTCCATGAATCCCAATCACTTAGAAATGTACATAAAGCAGTGCTGACCCCGTGACCGCTGCTTTCACTGCATCTTATTACATTAGGAGGCGGTGTGAAAGCGTCAGCTGGACATTCAGTTTAGCGCTAGCTCTGCAGGTTACGCGGGGATTTACCAGGAAGAGAGCGCAATCTGATTACAGCTGCTGCGTAAGATCTCGCTTGAGGTCTAGAATTGTAATCACACAGCACATTGCTCCAATTATAACTGGATTTCAGCTTCACGTGGGTGTTTAGCCTTCAGATAGCACGAAATGAAACTTGCTGTTTGATAATGAGGGAGTTTGTGCTCTATATCCTCGTTATAATTATTCCCTTTCAGAATTCGAGTTAGAAGGGACCGCGTGTACGTCGGATGAGTGCAACATTCATGCAGCATCAAGAAAAACATACGACGCTTATTTTGTTGGCCCTTTCAATCGTCCTGCAGTATTGTTCCAGTCCGAATGGATGGAGCTGTTATTCACTGGAGCAAGGAAAGAGAAAAGGTGCAATGAGTGTGGAAGGAGGTATCAAACAAGCAGGAACTAACATTCTGATCTTATCTGACAATCATCACTCCTTCCAGCGTTTCTCTTTCTCTATAGACCGCTCTCCGTCCTCGGCGGTTTTGGTTTGCTCTTAGACACCGCCGTCTCCATCTGCGGCATCACCCTCCTATTCATCCGACAAGCATCCGCCGTATTCACCGAAATGAAAAGCCGGCTGATTTTGGCTCGGCACACTGTGCTCTCCAGCTCATCTCTGAGCTAATGGACTATTCGGGGTGGGGGGGGGAGTAGCGGGGGAGAGCGGTGGTGCAGATTGATTGGAAGCAGGCAGTAAATTATGAATTTGCTGCTTTCATTTTGGGAGGGCTGTGTGCGTGCGTGTGTGTGTGTGTGCGTGTGTGTGTGTGCGTGTGTGTGTGTGTGTGCGTGTGTGTGTGTGCACGCGTGTGTGTACTGGGTGGGCTTTTATTGAAATTCTTTTTCAGAGGTAATTGGAGATAAACAAAGTGCAAACAATGATAAATGTACGTCGCACCATTTATTAGATTAGCCGACAGAGCTGTGCGTTTTCTCTCTCCGCTCTATCCGATTAGGCAGAAGACACAAATGCGTGCGCGCCTCATAGCAGGGAGCGCAGCGCTTCATTGTGCTGATGAAAAGAAGTAATTACACTCCAAAGGTTAATTGCTTAATTGGACTGCAGTGAAGTTCACTACATGAAGTTCTTTGCTGGAGCCAGAAAAGAAAGAAAGAAAGAAAGAAAGAAAAAGCCTACAGTCATGTGGGACAATATATATATACAAAAAAAAAAATTATTTATTTGTTTAATTTTGAAACTTTGATTTAATTTTATTTATGCCTGTCCGTTTATTATTTTCCTCCCTCATACGATGCCTAAACTTAAATATATTAGCTGCTATATATAGATTTAAATTCACCAATTGTTTCATTATTTACATACAGTGTATCATTATGTATATTGCTTCTTTTGTTAAAATAGGTAAGGTAACTGCAGAAGTTTACTGCCTTATTAACTTATTAGTTAAGTTTACAGACAGACAGACAGACAGACATCAGCTTAAGATCACTACTTAAACATGAACGCTTCAATTTGTTTTGTGTGTCATGCTGACCTGCGTCTTAACTCTCTACTGAAAAATGGCCAGCAGAAAATAAAGTCTTAGCAGACCTACTACGAGTAAACACCCACAGCGGGAGGTCCGTTAAGTCCAGACATCTTAAATGGCAAAGGTGGGAATGAGGTTATCAGAACATTTCTACAACTGCTTTCACACTCATGAGCCTGGTCACTGTGTGTATGTAGGAGACGATTGCTTTAATCCCCATGTGTAATCTGGAAAAACGGGCATGAGGGGAGTAGGTGAGGATGAGGACAACCTACTGAAGGCTTTTCCAACACAGAATTCAGCTTTCCAAGCTTCCACATATACAGATAAGCTCCAAGCTGCGGCAAAAAATATGCTTTTCACTTATGGGTGCAGTGTTTTTTTGGTACTTGTTGGTACCAGAATTACTAACCTACTTAGTATTAACCAATCACGGGTGTCATGGAAAGTGCACATGCGCTAAAGCTACTTGATAGATGATTGTACATGGCGTGCATTAACTTGCTCCACTGCTTTCCTTGGATGGAGCACAAGAGCAGGTTGTGTTTCACTTGGGAAAAGTGCATCTGTACATAACGAAAGTTCCATGATTTACAGAATCCCTCAATGTCAAGAACCGCTAGCGACTGATTGTCGAGAAGAACATATGGAGTAAGAGCCAGTGTTTGCTTCAACTGAATGAACTCCTTGTGCTCAGTTGTATGTTAAAGACGGTTTATCAGGTCACGGGTTTTATAGGAAGATGCTGTAGTTCTTTCACATAGCTTTCGTCATATACTATCACGTGGTATTGGATGTTAGCACTGGATCATTGTTTACGAGTACCGATACCTGATTTTTGTTGTGTTTCTGCAACTGCGGGATGTTTAAAGGGGACTCACAGAAAGAGATCTAGAGAGGCAAAACACCTAAATCCAACAAACATTCCAAATAAAGCCATCAAAACCAATCACTGAGCACCAGACTGGCCCTGTGCCTTGTGTCCAACCCCATTACAGATTAGTCCTTCATGTCGAAGCTTCAATCTGGTGCCGAATCTGAGCCCACTTTATACCCGAGAACTCTCCAGTGAAGAAACAGGAGCTCTCGGTGTATGGAGGCTCTCAAGAATGTTCTGTTGTAAAGCTGTGCTTTCATCTGAAGTATTCTGCTACTTCAGAAGAATGGCAGAGTGGAGAGACTGTTGTTTAGACCTACGAATGTCTAGAAAGGTAGCGTGTTTCGGTTTCATTATTTTGGTTTTACTTTGGTGTTTCGAGAGCTACCATTCCATACGAACGTTCTCATGCAGAGTCTTCATTGTGATTTCTGAGACTGCCAACAAATGCTCTACAAATATATATTTTAGTACGTTTCTCAAAGCTTTAAGATGAAGCAACTCAGAAATACAAATATTTGATGTTGCTTATGGTACATAATATGGCGATGGTAGCCGTCACTCACCCGGACGAGCATTTGGGGAAAGGGTCCTCTGGAGTTCTCGGGCACATTGATGGGAGGAATGACCCAGTCTCTCTTCTGACGGCGCAGCCCATTGGTGGAGGAGCCTCGCTGGTGTCGACGTGGGAACATGATGACTCTGGGATTGGAGTAGTGATTGTGGTGGGATCTTGAGTGGTAACCAGTTTCATCACCAATCTGTGAAAACAGAAATTCATAAGCCTATTATTGCATTTTTTTTTCTCTCTCTCTCTTTATTTGGCATTAAAAAAAGGTTTCGGCTTATTTGAATCCTAGCCTTGTCATGCTTCATACTGTTGTTGAGGAGGTACGGCCAAGCAATAACACAACTGGGTGCATCATTACTGTATAACAAAGGTGTAATCCAATGCAACTTTCTGCATCTGTTTAGTGTGCCAAATATCCCTATCTGTATTCAGATTTAAACCCGAAGGGTTTACAAAAACAAACACCCAGAAGTAGAAACCCCATCGTCAGCGTGGTGTGGGAATTCTTGCTCTGACAGTTCCTCAACCTCAGCTACGTCTCTCCAGTTCATAATCGGTCTCAAGCGGAGACGCCCAAGGGCCTGCTTTTTGAAAATCTTGCTCGGTCTTTATTAATTTAATCTGACCAGGCAGTTACTAAGTACGAAAGATTGAATGCTGTAATTGCATCACCTGCATGTTAATGAACTTGGGCTTTCTTTGTCTAGCAAGCATCATATCTGACTACCCGTTCATGCCCCCAGGAAGATAAAGATCAACCACTAGCAATTTTGTGTTACATCCCACAGGATCCCAGTCCAGATGCACACTCTGGTCTTAACCAGATGCCCCGTGAATGTTTCAGGCAAATCTTTTACCATATTTATGTGCATACAGTATCTGTTCATTCCGAATAATGTATTCGGATTTGGTTACATCCCTACTGTACATCTCGACTGTTACTAATAAATGCACAATCCAATCAAACATATCTTTCAGTGTCTCAAGAACTGGAGAACTGGGCTTTGTGTTCTCTACCTATTCCAAAGATGCAGTGCAGGACTCGAATATATTTGAAGCATTTGCTTTCCAATATGTAATACTGCTGTACAAAAGAGGCACACTATATTTGGACCTGTCCGACTAAACGTAAAGGAAAATCAAAATGACTGCACAAGAAAACATACATCATCCACACAAGTAAGGGGATCTTGTGCTTGGCTTGTATGTTACCGCACTACATTTAGTTTACCACGAAGTTCTTCCCACAACAGTCAGCTTGTCTAATTTATCTGTTCTTGTAAGCATCAAGGCTATAAAACAATTCATGTTTGACACTAGAACACCTGTGTACGCAAGAGGGATTATTAAGACAACCACGGGGTCTTTGCTTAAAGGGCTTTTCAGGCTAATAAATCACAGCTGGGACCATGCTAGCCAGCCCATATGACAGAGCACTTCAACAGTGACGCATGGTATGGCCATGTACCAAATGGGATCTGACGGATCACATGCCACCTCAGTAGTTAAAGTGACAGGAAAACACTGTGGCCAGTTGTCACTGGTCCAAAGTCCAAGGAGAAGTTTAAGATGGCCAATCCAACTGATGAATGTTTCAGTCTTGTTTTAGAGGCTGTAACTCTGTTCATTTGTTTGGATTGTTGCCTCTACCTTCTGGTGCTCCTTCCATGCTTGACAAAACCATCTGTAATGCTGTATTTGTTAAATCTGCTGGTGGACTTTTCAAGAACAACGTCAACGGCCTGTCTTTATTTTTTTTTTCTCTCTCTCTGTTTCTCAGTTCGAATCAAATTGAACACCTATGTGGTTTAATTGGAATCTAAATGAGAACAGGATCATTGACAAAAGTATTGTTCTTTGGTTTGAAATAGCTTAGAATCAGTTGACATCTAACTATAAGAATTCAATATTATATAATTATGCTCAGAAAAAAAAGGCTAAATCAGTATCCCTTAAGGGTTCACTGGTTGTCCCACTTAAACACTTAAAGGGTCAGTGGGCTTGACAGGGTTTCCTTACTAGAAAATGGTCCAGGTAGAACATTTTAGGGAGCTAAGAGACTGGTCACAAGAGCCCGGGACAGTACCCTTCAGCAGAGGTCAGTGTGTCCAGAATTCTAGTCAGTTGCTCATTTCCTGCTTTGCTCTCTATTTAAGGACAAGTGTGAATCATGCTTTGTAATGTCTTGCCAATCATTCGAGTAGTGCAAGTCCTGAGCACTTTTCTCCACGATTATTATTCTGTGTTTGGTCACTTTGCTACAACGTTTGAGTTGACATGTTGGGGTCAATACCGTCTTTGGCAATACTGCCGAAATACTGATTTTAGATTGTGAGTCAATAAACTCTGCATATCAGCTGAGCTTGGTACATTACAACAGTGGACAAATTAAGCCTAAGGCAGTGGATCCTGCCTGACCTTATCTAGGGTAAGTTGAGTGTAGACATATTCATTTTTCTCTCCTAGGAAGAACTGACAAGACGTGAGCCGACCTATTATGTTGTCCTCCTCTCTTTTTAAAAATGCTTTTAATGGTTGCGCTGCAGCAGCTGGAGATGGTATACATGAGTGTAAGGGTAGATCTTTGCAGGAGAGCACGGAAGCGAGGCAGGACGAGGAGAGATGAGGTTAGATATTGATGTTGGTCTTCAAGATTCCTGGAACAATTCCCAGTGAACTGCCAAATTGTGACACTATCTAGCTGAATGCTGATGTATTGAGAAGTATGTTCTAAACAGACACAAATAAAAGGTGCACTATTCTTTTTTTTTTCCTCTCCAAAATCTTATTGGAAAGGTTCACCCGGTATGGGATCCTGGTCAGGGTCGGATAGTTTAAATTAGGCTATGACTTTGTTTATTTTGGGACTAAATCGGCTAAATATCATCGGGAGGTACAAACAAGATTGCATGAGCAGGTTTGGAACAACATTCCCATGCACATCTCTAGTTGAGGCCAGTTATGATCTTGAGTGCCGTGGCTCAGGTTGAGGAACCGTCGGAATTCACAAACCTGCATGCTGACGATGCATTTCTACCTCGGAGGTTCCCGACGCATAACGGTAAGGTTCATATTTAATTTAAAAAAAAGGTAGTGCAGGCCACTCCCACTTTGCATATACAGATACCCATATTCGGAGCACTAAAGAGATGCAAATAGCATCATTCACCCTATAATGTATAATCACGAAACAATAACAACTAGCTACTCAGCCTGTAAACCTTCCTGTCTTCAACCAAGCTGGAAACGTAGCTTTTTTGACACGTTTACACACATACATTTCAAAACAATGTTCATTTGTGAGCGCTACCGACGAGACGCAACAGACAGACCAGAGGTCTTCGTGCAGAAATTCTTTGTTGTTGCACGTTAAGAAACCCGTAGCTCTTCTCGATTCAACTCGGCATGGAAAACCAGAAAACACCAACCATTTTAAGGTACCTTGTACTGCAACGTGTTCTCATTAGGATTTCTCACCCTGTGAAAACGAACAAAGTATTGTAGCTTTGGAACGATCATGGCTTCTATAAGGAAGGAATTGCTCCACAGTTCATGTCAAATGACATGGTGTGACCTTAGTGATCCAGCGATCCACTCTGCAAAAATGTGACAGTGATGCTTCGGTGCTGCCGTGTGCGCGAAGCCGCAGCCCAATGTGTTCCAACACTGATAAAACTCTTATCTCTCTCCAACCGGATCTGTTCATTAGCACTGAACAGTCGTCCTTTCCATCTCTCTCTCTCTCTCTCTCTCGTTCATTTTCTAGTTTTCCTTTCCACTGTGCCTCAACAGAAATACAGGGATGAATCCAATAATATGCCATATTCATCCAATCAGATCTCATTGTAGCCTCTCTTATGCATTGCAAAAAGTCAGCGCCTTGCCAGAAAGTGAGCCTGAGAATGAATTAATGCATCAAATTATAGCGATGCCAGGCCGAGACGCAGCCTTGAAACAGGATTCCTAATGAAAAGACTTATTTTCCTGGCAGACTAACAAACGAATCTGATGATTACAAAAGGAGGGTGTGGAGAAATAAACCAGAACAGTCCTGATGTGCTGTAGGACGCCTGATGGGCATTCAGGAGTCAGTGATTGTGAAATGGCTGCATGGATTGCCCTGAGCTCCAGCAGAACCAGCCCAGCCAGCTGGCGCACCGCTGGGGAGATGCCCGTTCGGGCGCCTGTCGGCTCGCAGCCATGCTGCAGACATCTGGAGGTTATTGTTCCACCGAGCAAAATGATTCCACACGCAGGAACTTTCCTGTTACAAAGCATCATAAAAGTACCGTCCTATATTAGACTGCGCGCTCAAATGTGGAACTGAAATACAGCAAGCTTTCTACATTTAACGTACATCAAATTCCCGTGCTGAAAGAACTGTATTAATACTTTAAAAATCAGTATATTGAGCAAAATTTCAGAGACATTTTATTCCCTCACTAGAGACAATTCATTTATTATAAAGATGACGAGTGACCCCCGTTTATGATTTTATCACGAATAATAAATGGCGGCCCGTTCGAAATATGCAAATGATATCGCACTAACTGCTCCCTTCTGCCTTTCAATCACACGCTAACTGAAAGTCCCGTCACGCTGGAAGTGGGATATATTGGAGACTGATGAGAGTGTGTCAGGACGAACATGGGGCTTGAGTGCCTGATCCATTTTCGCTCGAAAGGGAACACGGCCATGTCCGGTGCACACTCCAGTCCCACAGCATGACCGTTCCATCCATCTCCAGCGAGGCCTTTCTTCATCTTTGTGTTCTTCCAACAAACGTCAGATCGCTGCAGGAGTGACAAACCTATTTTTTGCTGCCAAGAATGACGTACAGTCTGTACAGCCTTAAGTATCAGAGTATCAGAGTCCTAACCTGTCAAGTCGAGGGCAAGTACATTATCCGTAAATATTGGCACCTTTCATGAAAAGGAGCCAATATCTAAAACACTTTTCATTTGAGTAAGGTCGTGCATATTTTCTATTTCTGCGCAAGTCGTAACCTTTTGGCAGAGGCAACCAGGTTTTGGGTCCAACGACTTTTCAAAATGTAGCTTTTTATGATGTGTCCGGTTGTGAATAATAGTATTAACCGCTTGGGATTTTAAGAAACATTACTGGGCTCTTCAGTTTTCTCAGTGGCGATGGATGAAAGACAGAATCGTTCAGAGACAACAGGGACAGGATTTAACGCCAATTCGTTAGAGAGTGAGAATTTATTATTATTATTATTATTTTATTTTTTTTTGTAATAAATGAATCATTTCTTCTTCTTCTTTTACAGCACCAGTGCATTTATTTTAAATTATTCTATTTGTTCTTAATGAGAGAGGAAATACTATTCTTGAAAAAGCTTTTTGTTAAAAAAAATAAAAAAACCAAACTGCTTGAGTCAAAAAGGTTTGCATTATTATATGGTTTAGCCACCTTTTAAAGGGTGCCAATAGTTCCAAAGCTGAATATATACAATCTTTAGATGTGATATTATTGTCCTTCAACTGCTGTATCTTATAGTACTTTATAATGGGCTAAATTATCTGTAATTTAAATCCTGTCTGTGAAATGACATTGGGAGTCAAAAAGGCTTACAAATATGATGGTTTGCAACAGAACGTTTCAGGCGGCGTGGCTTCGACGGCAGAGACTGAGCACAAATGCAGGTCACTGCAGTCACGGATGAGTATTTTGGGACAGATAAACAATGTTAATAAAACGGTAAAAATCCTTGCTCTTGCCAAACCAAAAGCAAACAATTTGATTTAAGACGTGTGTAAATTTAGATAGCATCTCACAAACCTGATCATATATCATACACTGCAATTAAGAGCAGTTACTCTATAATTACTCACCACTGCGTAGTGTGATTAGTTTTTGAGTTAATCTGTTTGCAGTTCGATATTTTTCCCCACAAGTACCATAGTGTTAATTGTAGTGTCAATAGTGTAGAAACAGAAAATCTCCAAAACAGTTCGTATGCACTATTACACTTTTGCAGTTAATGACAAGATCCTGTTAATCAACTTTTAATAAACGAACAAACAAACAAAAAAAACCATGATAAACATTCACAACCTGCGTCTAGGATTAAACCTGAAAGGTATGATTATAATGCTATAAATTTAGACAGAGTTCTTCAGAAAAACAGCGCAAACGATGTGCATTTTAGCAAGTGAAAATTTCCTGAATGTCATCAAATGATCAATGAAAATTTTGACATCTGTCAGAGAAATCCGGGATTAAATTACCCATGCGCCATTGCAGCGTTGGTCCATGCTTCTTCAGTCAGAAGGTGTGGCTTCGTTTTCTAGAACAGCACGACTTCACGATAAACGACACTCTTATACGGATGCGCTTGTTTTAGTACACGATCATTAATACAGTTCCAGCTCACAGAGACGCCTCATAATCTAAGCTAAAGGCTAATAATAAATGGCTTGCTGTAAGGAGATGCATTTAACATTTATTTATGGAGTCTCTAGTGTCAGCACTCAGTAACAGAAATTCAGAAGAGAAGAGCGTATTATATGCGAGAGAGAAACAAGAGAGGCTGGTAATGGAACGAGCGTTTACAGCTGCTATACCGTGGCGGTGTTTTATTGGAAAAATAAAATAAAAGGACAGATGAAGAAAACTGGTATTCAGAAATTTTTTTAAAAAAACCCAAAAAACAAACCGTGAAGCATGAAGTCGGTAGAGAATGAGAAATGCAGATGTGAACGCAGCCTCCCGTCTACCTTTACATGAGTTATATAATGGTATAATGGATTACTCAACCCTAACCGTTATTAATAGAGTGGCTTTTAGGTTTCAGTCTCCCATCTGATATGACTGATTCATGCTATGATTAATGAAGCTGGATTGGAGATTTTGATTTTGACATTGATTTTTGGTCAGTATTTAAAAAAGCAGGGCTGTTGAGCGATAAGGCCATCAAACGAGCACGTTTCTATGAAAACTTTTCAGAGTTGCTACGCGGAAGTTTAGACGTCTGTATACAGACTGTTCAAGAGACCTGTATTTATTTATTTATTTATTTTTTTAAGCATGTTGACTAGTTCAGTTCGGCCACCCTGACATCGAGAGTGCGCTATAAAGATTCCACACTGCACTCTAAATCAGGCCTCTGAGTGAATATCTAATCAGCAGCTTGTATTAGGTAATATTATCATGAGACTAACAATTCATCCTAGAGAACAATGTGTGTTAGGGAGCCGTACGTGGCCTTTTACACTGATTATCTTGCTCTAATCCCAAAGCCCATTTAGGACATTTGTTTGGGTGTGTGCTTAGGTGTGTGTGTGTGTGGATGTCCTTCAGCAGCCTGGCATAAAGAGGCTTCTCTAAATGGCTGCACAGAAGGCAGGGACATGTGAGGGGTTAGGGACACGGCGAGAGGAGCACATGTCCTCCTCCCAGGGGAAGCCTTAGTCCTTTCTTGCAGTTTGTCATTTCTGGGTCACTTTGGATGCAGGAATAGTCCCAATGCCAATGGGAAGGGCGTTTGCATAAACCAGGTACACACCAACTCAGATGTGTGTTGGGGTTCCAAAGGGGGAAATACGTCCCATCAGTAGCGCAGCTTCACCATCACCACCAAGTGAGAAAAACCCTCACTGTGCCAGGACGTAATGCACAACTGACAACCATGATTGTAGGTCTTAACGAAGAAGAGACCTTAAACGGTAATGTGAACATCGCATACCAAGCAGAGATCATTTCTCGTAGAGCCAAAGCATCCGAGCTCTCTACGAATCCTGCTTCTGATCACCTCTGCGGATTGAATTTCTGTTCGAGTTAGCTTTTTAAAACGTATAAACGTGCAACCTAGTCATGTTAGATAAACGGTAAAGTAACCGCTGTAGCTTAAATCACGAACACTCTAAGAGCAACCTCTACACATTTGTAGGGTTTAAACAATGGTAAATTATGTAGACATCCTCTATACAAGTCACTGCTTAAATTGTTAAACAACATATTAGAAGGCATTTATATAAATGACAGCTGATACTACCGTCAGAGCCGCTGTTATAAAAAAAATGAATCAACACCTCCTGATCGATCCGGTTTCGACCGCAGCGTTTCAAATGGAATTTAAGTATCGACACAATTTACAAGCTACACAAATCAGACAATCTAGAATCAGACTACCTTATCGATCCTGAAGGAAATTGCTTTTAGAGGTACAAAACCTGGCGGCTCTCAAATATTTTGCATGCACAGACCCGTTCCAGAGTGAAGGGATTCCCATTTCCACATCCTCCGTTCTCACAGCACTGATTTAATTTTACGAACAACAGGGCAAAGACGTACCATCACATTCATTCACTAGAGCCTTTAAAGCGTTTTCAATCATCAAATTCACTCATGTTAGATTGGAAACAATTACAATCATTCCCATAGCGCTTAAAACTGCAGGTAAATGTACCATTTTTGTTGTTGCTGTTAGTAAGTGTTAGTTGACCAGCAGGGTTGAACACATTCTGAGATGTGATATTTACGCGCAGTGAGCGAGTATTAATGTGAAAGTACGCTAAAACTGTAATAAGCGACTACGCCATTTCCCTGAAAACGTCTCTGTAGGTAAGTTCGCTGGTCATATGGACGACCACAGCACGTACTTTTGCTAACGAGTCCTGTAAACAACCAATATTAGCAAAACATGATTTATTTATTTTTTCCCCAATTAGATGGAATTATACGATTCTTGGCTTACTTACGGAAACATTTTACCGAGGTAGGGCCGGGGACACATTTCCTCAACGACCACACTGCGGAGTGGTGGTTTATCCATCGTCAAACGCATATTTTAAATATTCAGCCACTTCCTGCTTTTACAGGGCGCCATCACTTTTGTTCTAATTGAATGCTATTTGTCTTCATTGATGGATTTGTTGCTTCACAGACGTTCTGCCTCACCTGGTTTATGAGGGGGGGAAGCGGGTGTCCCGCGATGGCCAGTTTAACGGTCGTCTCCCAGATCTGCGCGTCTTTGCTCCCCTGAGCCGTCACCATGAACTCGATCGGCTCGGACAGGTTCATCACATCTTGCTCGGCGTACAGAGATCCATCCGGACGAACGCTGAATTTAGGGTCACTGCTCTCGAAGCCGATCCGCTCATCCAGGTGACAAGCCTCGAACTTGACTAAAACGGGAGAAACAGACAGACGGACGACGCGTGAATAGGAATGATGACTACTCGGGATTATTTCACTGAGACATACAGTACAAAAGCAGATGGCCTTCTGATTCAGACTGATGTAAAGCTGGAACTAAAATACATCCAAAACGGACTAGGACAGCTTTGTCTGTTCAGATGGGAAAACTTTCCAGTGAGTCAGTCTTTCTGAAGAGATGGGGAGAAAAAAAAAAAAACAACCTCCTTCTTAAATTAAATCTTAAAACGTAAATGAAAACATGATTTTTATCTGTTGACAGAAATCTTTATTGACCAACCGTGTGTGTACAAGAGAGAGAGAGAGGGACAGAGAAGAAAGAAAGTGATAGAGGGCAGTGTGTTCCTTCAGGGATGATTTTAGTCTTTAACACATTCGCAATCATGCAGACTCATTATTCTTAGAAACATTTTAATTGTCCGCCACCTTCCTTGCTTCCTCTCGCTCTCTCCCTCACACACACGACGAGAGAGTGAGAAAATAAGGACTCTGAGGACAGCCTTAACGAGGGCATAACCCCATCCTCCAAAACAAAAAAAGAAGAAAACTTACAAGACAAAGATGCCTTACATAAAATATTTATTGTGAGTCCAGTGCTAGCTACAGAAACCCCGAAGGAATACTTTACTCCACCATGTTCTGCGCTTCGACTTGAAAATACACACTCCTGCAGCTTCTCCATTCATTGCGCTCGAGTCTCGTTCAGGTCACACGGACCACGGATCGTGTGTGTGTGTGTGTGTGTGTGTGTGTGTGTGTGTGTGTGTGTGTGTGGGGGACGGAGACATGACTCTCTTGTTATCAACAGCAGATGGTCTCTTCATAAGCACCGGAGGGAAAGTGTAAAAAAAAGCTAAACAAGAGAGAGATGTTCCAGTTCCTCATGTGTATATTTCTATCATCAGTTCACGAACGCTGGTCTAATTTGTTATTGCAAAACGAACCTAAAAAAGGTGCACATAAATGGAAGCAGCTCTACAATTAGATGTTCCTTTCAGAACAGGCTGGCAGTAAGAAGATACCCACGTTTAAAAGATCAATATTTACCCAGAGAAATCCGTGTGTATGCAGAGTCGGGTTATGCACCTGCCGGGATTTCCTTTCAGATTATACAAATAACCTGCGTGCAGTTCAGGCCTATACGGTTGCCAGATTATTCTTGAGTGTCTGAGACGGGGTTTTTCCAGTATATCTTCTAACCCACCACCTCGCAACACAAGCACTGGCTTTAAGCTGGAGGGGAAAAAAAACCCCAGGAAAATGCATATTGACAAAAGAAATAGTGTTTCTCTTTGTTGTCAAATGTAATAATGTAACAAAAGCAAAAGGCAATAGAAATGGAGATAAAAATGATTAATATGATCTATCAATGAGAATAGATTTATCCATCCATCCATTATCTATAGCGCTTTATCCGTCTGGGTCGCGGGGAAGCTGGAGCCAATCCCAGCATC
>JAQQZX010000016.1:14271542-14281877 GCA_030068355.1 Notoglanidium maculatum | reverse complement strand
TTTTCACTGTGTGTTTATATATATATATATATATATATATATATATATATATATATATACTGTATATATAGCCTCAGATTCTTGTTCTTGGCTGACAGGAGTGGAACCCGATGTGTTCTTCCCCTGTTGTAGTCAATCCACCTCACGCTTCAGAACGTTGTGTGTCCTGAGATGCTTTTCTGCTCAGACCGGTTGTAAACTGCGGTTATGTGAGTTACTGTAGCCTTCCTGTCAGCTCGAACCACCTCTCTTAGGCATTCCCACCCACAAAACTGCTGCTTGCTGGATATGATGTAAACTCTAGAGACCGTGTTCGGCGTGAAAATCCCAGGAGATCAGCAGTTTCTAAAATACTCGCACCAGCCCATCTAGCGCCATGAGAACCACGAGATCGCATTTTTCCTCCAGTTTGACGTAAAGTAGTAAATGAAGCTATCGACCTGTGTCAGCGTGATTTTTACGTACCATGCTGTTATTACACGATGGTGAGATTGGACGATTGCCTGAATGAACAGGGTTAAAGGTATTCCTATAATGTGTAAAATGTGTGCACGCTGTGGATTGTGTTTACTCTCCCTGTATGACTGTGCATGCGTGTGTGTAAAGAACCATTACTATTTCCCCCCCAGTGTGTTAAGGCACAGCGCTCTGGTTATTTCTGATTAATTATAGCATGTTTGTGTAATGAAGCTCTCTGGAGATGTGTACAGCTTGCTGGGATCTCTGTACATAACCCTGGGTCTGCTCTCTCTCTCTTTCAGTGTCATTACCTAAGCAATTAGAATCGCTAATGGCAATCATACCCCAACCACAGGGAAGTATCACGACGGAAAATGTCAAGTCGTGCTACCATAAGTGAGGACATGATTATGTTGTGGTAGGATGACACATCTGCTCTGATGTAAAGGTTACCAAGGTGAAGCTGTTAATGTACCTCATATACACCTATTTCACAGGAGACGTCCCTACTGTGTTTCTTCTTTATTTCAGACTGTGTCCCTAGGGACTGGGTGGATGAATTGCAAATTCCTTCTGTGGGCCTCACAGGGCAGTGCTACTTACAGTTGGCAGTTGGCTTTCATCTGCTACTCTTAAAAACAAAACAAAGCAGGGAGACTGTCTGCAGGCTGATTGTAGGAACGTGGTTTAATATGTATTTATGGAGAGTAATGGAAGCAATATTGTCACAAAAGGGCATGCAGATGCTAACTGCAGCACAAGAATTGGCTAAACAGACCTAGCATTTCACTGGCTTTCACCAATATGGTCTCATTCTTATGGAGAAAAGATGACGTGCATCGAGGAGGTTTCTATCATTGGTGCCGTGAAACCTCTTCAGAGATCTCATGGCATTAGCAAGTCACCATGAACAAGATCAAGAAAAGGCTCGTTGCTGACAAACCGCACCGGGGGTACTACCGGGAGCCGATAAATGGCGTGGCAAGGAACGAGGAAAGAAAACATGATGTGGAATATACACGAATACCAAGCGGAAATGGGCTTCATTTTGGAGGAAATGATGTCAAAGCCCTACCGAGACTCTACACTACAGTATTCCTTCCTTTGTGACAAGTCGTGTAACATTGGAGTAGACCATCCAAGGATCCAAGTGCAAGAGATTTATTACAGATTTCAGCAAACAAGGGCAGGCAAAAGGTCAAAAACCCCACTCGGAAAATTCCACCAAGGCCCGAGGGTAATCCGAAGAGAGACTCAAAAATATGCAACGAGGGTTCGGTACATGATAAATACACCAGCAATAAGCCTCAGAACTCAGCCATATTCACGAAAAGGCAAGGCTTCACAAACAACCATACACAACGAGCTGCTTAAATACTCTCGAATAAGTATGTGATCGTTAGAGGCTGTGCCAGTATTCAGCTGAGTGCGCCCTCTGCTGGCATTGAGGAGGCGTGTCCTGAGATCATGTTACATAACATTGTTACATGTCTATGTTTAGTTCTTTCTTGATGTGGTGCTCAAAACATGTAAAGGTGACCCTTATGTCTTACACAATACTTATGTGCTTTCCCTACATCCTTATTGCATGTTAGGGAAGGTAAATATGCAGGGCAAGACCGTGGAACCCTCCATGCCTTCCCAGTCACATCAGGACTGCACCAGTGTCCTCTCTGGACTGATCATATGAAATAAACCCATTCATGTTTTGCATATCTAATGTATGAGTATGGAGAATATAATGAATCTATCAGACATGCTGGATTGGACAGAGACCCCCGGGCAGACCCAGGACCTACTGGAGAGATTATATCCCATAGTTGGCTTGGGAGCATCTCTGGATTCTCCATGCTGGGGTTAGGGAAGACTGAGCTGACCTTCTAGGCCACCGAGACCCCCATAATTGTCCACTGCAGCCAGATTATAGTATGGTATGCACCGAGATTGCGTGTTTATTCCTTACACTGTCAAAAAATACTAAGCTAGACTAAGCATTTAGATTCTATTTCACTCGATCCTCGTCAGTAGTGCAGACCGTCATCACAGCGTTGCGAGGCCCGGTCACAAACACAACATGACGTTTATTGCTGCCAGGCTTGTTCAGCTGTCCTGTGCTGCTGTGTGATCAGCAGTTTAAAAATAAAAAGATGCAGGGTCGGCTTCGCACCTCTTATAGGAGGCATTTGCGTGACCTCAATAGTGGTAGCTACTGTGCCATATGGTCTCAGAAAGTAAAAAGCCTCCTACTACAACCTACTTTGTAAATCTACAACCTACTTTGGGGTAAACCAGAGGAATTTCCCAATTAGATCCAAGGACAACCACGTTTTGGAAGCAAAACGCCCTGACGAAACATTTTTAAGAGGAAGAAAATAATAAAAATGGAGCTGAAACTGAAAACATAGTGTTTTTTTTAACACGTCGCATATCTGTATTGCTCTACTACGTACAGTGGTCACCAGCCCTGTTCCTGGAGCTCTACCTCCCTGAAGACTTTAGATCCAACCATAATCGTGCTCACCTGATCATCCATTGTAGATCTCCAGGAACCATTCCAGTTTTCAGAGGAACATGAACAGACAATATAAACATGGAAGCGGAAAATTGAGCTACGTCTTGCCTGCGCATAAAAGATGAGGGCATCGTTCTTTAAGTCAAAAGGAACCCAATTTCTATCTCTTGTCAACAACATGAAAATAGCAATGAACTTCAGGATTTGTAATATTCAGTAATAATGTTTGGGATGGGGGGGATCTAGAATGTGTATGTGAATAAATTATCCAAGCATAAAGTGCTGAAATAGCGTGAAGCAGAAAGACTAATTGATTAACATGGCTGATAATTAGTGATGGCTGAAAGCACTGCTGACGTGCAACATTTTCCACAAACCTGAAACGACAGCGGGACCTCAGAAAAAGTTCACCCAGGTTCCCACTGTGCGCTGGCGCTCCCAGGCAGGTGGCTACATTGATAAATCCATTACTGCACCACGGCTTAGTGGGTGCAGTATCTATTTTTTTATTTATTTTTTTTAATCGTATGACTGTGATCAAAGGCTGTGCGGACCCTGATGCAGCTAGGTGACAGGTGAAAAGGCTGCACTTGCTGACAAGTTGCAGGATAATGAATGACATGCATGCTAAAAACTCACACGGTTGCTGAAAGCTCAAAACGTAGGCTTGACCTTTCATATCCCTTCAGGATTGAGTGTCAGGATTGAGTAGACATCACCACACTCCTTAATGAGGTGGAGCAGCTTAATCACGTATTAAAGCCTGATACTAGAGAGACCTCCTCTTTTTTTTTTTTTTTTTTTTGCTGTTCTGTCCTCTTTCCCCCCACGGACAAAAGTGGTTAGAAAATGGCTATTGATTCCTGATGAGCAGGCTTTTCACAAAGCAAAGTTATGACTGGAGGATCTCTTCACCTTCACACTCTAAACCCTGAGAGGAGGCTTGGGAGGAACCTCGAGAGCCGCGTAAGAGAATGAGACAGAAGAGGGGGTAGCGTTTGGAGAGACACTGCAATTTGTATGCAGAGCAATGTCATTTTTATGATCCTAAACAACTCCTTAAAAAAAAAAAAAAATCAAAACACAACTAATAATGCTGCCAAGTGACACATTTGTGAGACAGCCAATTTCATACAACAACAAAAACATAGTACAAGTTGTGTTTTGGCAAGTTATTATTATTTTTTTCCCCCTTGTGTAAGAAAAAAATATGAAATTAGTATCTCTTGGATCAACGGATGATGTTTTTCAAACAGCAAAATTGAAAACGGAGTTGGTGTGTGGTCTGCACGCAACCCTGACCTCAACACCAAATGATGAACTTGAACGCCGACTGCAGATTGGGGAAATTCCCCCTGCGACGCTCTAAAATATAATAGAAAGCCTTCCCAGAAGAGCAGATGGTCAGGTGTTCGTAAATTACTGGCCATACAGTACACTTATAGTCCACGACCACCACAACCGTGCTAAGGGGACTTATGTATGTCATGATAACTACAGGGACATGACAGCATGTGAGCCTTTTAGACTGTCTCAGACCTAACAAAAAGAAACAAAGAACGAGACGCACATATGAAGACAGACTTGCCAAGGGCAAGTAGCAAAAGAGAAAAACAAGTATCGACAGAAAGAATAGAACCAGAGAGAAAAAGTGAACTCAACTCAAGGTCTTCATCAAGTGGATTTGACTAATGCCCTGTAAATTCCAGTATAAACACAGCCAAACAAACAGCCACGTGAAGGTTACCAGAAACCCAATCTGTGTGTTTTTATTTATCAGCCATGGGTCAGCGAGCCCGAGCCGGATACACACATTTATCCGGCTCCATGACTACGGGCTGTTCTTCATACCGAGGCTGAAATCCGTGCATATGCTACATCACATCAACGACTTGAGCAGAAACGAGAGAACATGGTGATGCCAGATCACAGAATGGTGTGATTAAATGTTTGATGCAAGATGGAAGAACGTGAAAAAGAAAGGCGGGAAATTTCCATCTCCTGGCAGCATGAGCATTAGCATTTGCAAAACTAAAAAGACCTGTTGAAAACCAAATGAAAACACTGGAGAGAAAGTGTTATGCCGTTTACAAAGGTGAAAACGAATAAGGATTTACTCGAGATACACTCTAGGCATCTTATGTTAGAATGTGATAAAATATGGGACAAATGTTTCGCAGCTATGAAATGTAATACCTCCAACCCAATCTCATTAAAAAAAAAAAAAATCATAATTGGGATTGGTTCGGGTCCCGAAGGCACCAGAATATTCAATTAAATATTCAATTGATTAAGGAGGCCTATTTGAAAGAGTTCATGCTTGAGATGACATGAAATCACTTGGTTACATGACAAACTGCATTTAAAAAAAACCCTTATTAACTTCAAGAGAGAGAAAAAAAAAAAAGAGAGGCTGGTGAGGGAACGACTGTTTATAGCTATTATATATTTCCCTTCTCAAGTGTTTCTCAATAATCCAGTCAGCCTCTCAAAAGCAGTGTTTCAGAAACCGCTGATCTCATGGGATTTTCACACGCAAAATAGTATGACAAACATAAAAACATCCACCGTACAGCAGTTCTCCAGGTGGAAATATCATGCCAGGCTGATTCAAGATGAAAGGTAGCTCCAATAATTACTCGTTACATTCGTGGTGAGCAAAAAAGCATCTCGGGAACATGTCAAACCTTGAGACGGATGAGTTACAGCAGCAGAATATGACACCGGGTTATGACCGTACATGGCACCGGTTACTGGTCCGAGTTACGGGTTATGATACCGGTTACTGGTTCTCTAGATCTTTCTTGCAAATCCATATCGTCCAATAACCTCATATGCAATGCAGGCATGTTGGCATACACATCCCCTAAAGGATTGGTAAGCAGAACGTGGATGCAAATATATAAATAAATAAATCTCTGGAAAATAAAGAAAAATGAGAAAACGAAGAGCCAAATGTAAACCAAGGCAAGTTAGGAAGAATGTTCTTGAATGGAAGCGAAAGTAAGAAGCAGTCAGATGGATGACTGAGAGAGGACGCCAGCATCCAAAGACATTCCAGCTTGAACTGGATTCTTATTCTGAGCAGGTCAACATCTGGTCTTTGTGTTGATTCCAGATTGTGCAGAATCTGTAATGAAGCACTGGAATGGTAACAGTACTGCAGTCTTTTTCCTCACATGATCCAGAACTACATTTGTTCACCTTTGGTAAACACTTTATCCTGGTCTGGGTCACGGTGAACCCGGAGTCCATCCCAGGAACACTCCTTAGATAAACCCTAAGTGTGACACAGTCCATCACCAAACTTCCATTTCCTTCTATTCACCCAGAAGGACTCCACAGTCGATGTGTGTGTGTGTGTGTGTGTGTGTGTGTGTGTGTGTGTGTGTGTGTTCTACTTGCTTTGAACTCCAGCATGATTCCACATGGCCCAGAGCCTTCACTTCCCCAGACCAGCTGTCTGGAGAATTAGAAAGAAGGGTACTGTCCCTGGCAAGCAACTGCTGTGTCCTTTTACATGGAGTGATTCTCTAACTCCCACTCAGATGTAAAAGTCGTTCAAGCAGAACGGGGAACTTTTCTCCTCTTCCTGGCCTTTTCCTTTCAACAGACATCCATGTCAGGAACACCTTAACAGATCAGATTTTTTTTTTCCCCCAATCATTCTGTGTCTGAATGGGTTTCCTCTGGATACTGTCCACCTCCTAAAAAACTGTGGACTGACTACTCGAAATTACCCCTAGGTGTGAGTTTGTGTGTGCGCGATGCCTTGGAATGGACTGGCAACCCATCCAGGGTGTATACATGAAGTGTCCCCGACTCTGGAGGGTTTGGAGATACTTCCTGTTCAACAGCATCATCAACCTATGCCAGTGCATTATGGGATTTCAATAGTTTGATAAAGGTTTTTCACTATGCCATTGGACTTTGTAACAAAATGGCAGATGCATGTTATGGGTGCTGTGGATAAAGCTGATTCAATGGAAATGCATTTCATTATTGTGGATTTTAGCGCACTGTGACTTTGAAGCACTCGTCTGCTAATAGCTTCTAGTAGCAACTCTATGTTAAAACCATCTGCTGGTGTGGATTCCGTTAAAAAACTATATTCGCACAGGCGTGCAGGAAAATATTCTTGATTTGTATGTGGGCGTACGACAGAAAGCCTTATAGACCATAGAATTCCTCCGACACGTGCACACGAAAGCCACCAGATGGACAATCCCTTGACTGAATAAGCTACTGATTGCAATTAGAGTTGGTGCTTTACAGCTAGTGCTCTACTCTCTGTAAAAAAAAACAAAACAAAAAAAAAAACAACCATCCATCCATCCATTCTAAAAACAATCCCCCTTTGTTTTTCTAGCCATCTTCATCCGCACTCCTTCACGTTCCTGTCCATACTGCCCAGAGGCAGCTTTCTGCTCTCCTCTTACAGCCAGCGTTTGTCTGCATTTCCATCCTGTTATCTGAACATGACACAGGCTGCTTGGTCATCACCCAGTCTTGGACATCGTGGACATTTCAGCAGACAGCTGAGAGCGAATGTGGCACAATTAGTTGAACAGATATAGCTCTGCTGACACATGAGCCCAAGTGTGCCGTCTTCTCACCATCCCCCTCTGCACAGTACAAACTTTATCCTCTAATCTAACCTGTTATCCCTGTGTATAGCCTCCACTTCCTGTGGAATTACAGGAGAAATATCCTCACACACCACGAGTACACCTTTGCATTTGTTGTGTTGAAGAAGGGATGCAAAAAAAAACCCCACCTTAATGTGATGATACATGTGATAACCGGCATAAGCATTGATAAAGATTTATGTCAGTTTTGTTGAATTCTTGAATCTGATTGGTCAGAGGGCGACATCACAGGTATATTTTAAGAGCGTTCTTGTTGTAACACTGTTTCTATAGCAACAGCTCATTCACATGAACCTTTAGGGCAAATGCTCGACAATAAACGAAGGCTAGCGATTGACAGATTTCTCAAAATGCGCTGCTATTTCATAAACATGTCGATTTGGAATAACCGACGCATTCTGTGAGGATTACATTGTTGGAACATTTATGCGAGTGCCAGTACAGTCAAAACATCTTCCACAAAGGAAAAGGCTTTAGGACAACGTAATTTGCGCTTTCTAGTTTAATGATAAGCTGAGCTGTTGTGTGATTAACATTATTAGGGAGAGAAAAAAAAGAAAGAAAGAAAAAAACAATCTAGGTGGTGATCGCTGCTAAAAGGAAGTGATAAGAGGAACAAACTTCTCTCGTGCACGTTCCACAATAGTACAAACGGCTATAAAAGTAAACTGTTACCAAATCACTGTATAAAGCACATATGGAAGTTTTTGCAACCTAATCAACTTCGGGGTGGTAACTTTGCCTTGCGTCACGCCACCCTGTCTTTATTTTCCTAGAGCAGCATCTCCTAAGTGTTTTATTACCTACTTATATGCTTTCATTTTTGAAACATCGCCATTTGATGTCAAGGTTATTGCTGTTTGTAATTAACTTCACCGGCACATAATTATTTGATTGAGACTTATCAGAGCTCCATAGAGCTACAAAGTCAATTATGGAATTAGTGGTTTTAAAATGCGACTTGGGCAATCGGATCACAAGTGGACAGCGAAATTACCAGTGTAAACGCCCACCAAGGCGCATTCACACAAACCACTTGCTGAGGTGCTCTGGGACACATAGGAGGAACAGTGACACAGGCAGTAACGAAATCTGAACACAAGTGGTCAGCTGGACACCTTGGAGACGCAAGATGGACGAACGGCGATGTGTCTCAGCTGTCCACTTGCAGTACGGTTGCCCAAGACGGATTTTAAAGTTCGAACAGGGCCTAATAAACAGAGAAAATATTATACACGCTACGAAATAATGAGTTATATTTGAATAGACGACTTCTATATAAAATAAAATAAATTGTACTGTGGAATTTATTTTTCTATTTAAAGGCATCCCTGATGAAAATCTGAGAACCTCTGATCCACCACGTCAGTCAAACAGCCTCTTCCTGGTTCTTGGCTGCATTTAGTGATGAAAAGCACCAGACTCTCTAGAGGAAGCTAGAAGACTGACTTGTGAGACATGTTACCAAAAATCTCTAATTTTAGATGCGCTCCAAGTCTCAGCTCACTCAAAAAAGAAAAAGAAAAAGAAAAAGTAAGAGAGTTTGGTAGTGTTAACAGGGCCAGATTTTCCCTTCATGTCTTATATTTTCTATTTGCTGACAAGTCTACATGACACAAAGCGTACAGAATAAGGCGGACCATCTGGCGTCTGCATGTTAATGCTGTTTACTACAATTCAGCTGAAAAAAACAAAACAAAAACAGCTGCCTTTTTTGACTCACTGCTCAATTATGAATAAATCAATTTGTTCTGTGTTTTGAGAAATTACACTTTTTGCATCTTTAAATTTAGGATTTAAATCACATGCAATCAAATGAAAAAAGTTTGCCGATACATTTTCATACCGCCGCGGAAGAAGTTTGCCTGTATACACTGTGTGTGTGTGTGTTTGTGTGCGAGGTGTTAATCAAGCTGAATAATTTGCTCAGTCTAAAAAAAGAAGGGGAAAAAAAAATGTATAATCAATATGGAGATTACAGATGAGGGCTCTAAAACCAGCCAGGAATTGCACTTCCGACAATTACACCTCTCCCTTACATAGGTAGGGCCAATTAAAAGGAGAGCGGGAGAGAGAAAAAGAGATTCTACTTGATAATTAAGGTGGTTGACAGCTTAAGCGTGAGCATCATGTTAGCGCTGTATGGAGAGAGATGAGGGCGAAATGCCAGCATTAGCCCATTTACATCATGCGCACAATATTCTGGTAAGTTTAGAGCCGAAAATTAAAGGGGAAAGGAGGACAGGTACAAATAAGAACATGTTGAAAAGGACATGCTGAGTGACTAGAAAGAAAAGGAAATAATGTTCAATTAAATCGGCTTTGGCTCCGTGCGGACATCAATTCATGTTTCTCAATTCACAAGGACTGTCTGTTACGCCAAGGTCAAGGACAAAGTCATCTCTCTTCCTTTTTTCTTTGCCTATCTGTCATTCTGCCTCAAATCTCTCAGCAGGTATTCTTCAGGAGACTGAACAAAAAGCATTGGGGAATTTAACGCGAAAAGGAATGTGCCTTTAAATGAATGGTTACATGGATGGAGTGTGTGTTGGACATTTTGGTTAATTAACATGTATTATTCCTAAGCAGAATAGCAGGGGTGTGTGGGAGTGTACGTGCATTTTGGGCTACGGAAAAAAACGAAAGAGAGAGAGAGTGGGATGGAGGGAGAGAGAGGGGTGGAGAGAGGGAGAGAGGGAGGGGGTGAAAGAGGGA
>JAQQZX010000016.1:14230528-14258867 GCA_030068355.1 Notoglanidium maculatum | reverse complement strand
CCGAAGATGCTGGGATTGGCTCCAGCTTCCCCGCCACCCAGACGGATAAAGCGCTATAGATAATGGATGGATGGATGTTTGTTTGTAGGAACTTTTTTTTTACTAGGTGTATAAATGAGCATTACATTACAGCTAGGCAGTATTTCCAGAATCTGGTGAATCGAGCCAGTATTGTGTAGCACCTGCGTTCTCAACTGGTGGGGACCCATGGGGCCATTTTAGATGGGTCTCGGGTTGTGCGTGAAAAAGAATCGAGAGGAAAAAGTGAAACTTTCGCTGCCGGACTCATATTTTGCAGACTTTTTTCCAGAGTCGATGATGTGAAAGGTCAAGAGTGAAATAAAGGAAACGTCAATCTATGGCAAGGCTTTTTCCGCATCGCAGTCATTAGGAATGCGAAAGAGAAAGATTTTACATGTTTGCTTATCAAGCGAGGCTTGAAAGACGAAATGCAGCTTATCTTGGTGTATTTAGTTGGGGTTAGAATACATTTCACGAGGTTAATTAAAAGCACATACCAAATATTACTCCAGCAGAAGGTCGAAAGGAACTTCTGTATGAATGCACCACACTATGCAGCTAGTCCTGCAAGACAGTAAATATCTTCATCCCAAGATAATTGCGCTTAAAAAGAACTCGGCCATGATATTTCCCCAGTTTTTTTTCCCCCCTCAAAGGAGAATAATCTGTTTCATTGCTGCGGTGTGAACTTTTCACAGGGAAATGTTCCCTCCTCGTGCTTTAAATCATTCATCCGCCCCACCTGCTGCTCCACCGTCTTTATACCTGCAGGACACGACTTTCAAAGAAACGAGGTTGGGGATGAGCATGCTGGATTTAAAAGCGCTTGAAAATCTGCTGCAAGATCCAGAGATGCCGACTGGGCAGCTGGAGATATTTCAGCTACTGATTATTTTACCTCTAAAATTATTTTAGGTTTTCTTTACAAACTGTTGAGGCAAACCGAGGGCTTGCCACCATAAACTCAAACACAAATCCTCACACAATCAAGAGCTGGGGGAAAAAAGAGGGTTGTCCTTGTTTGTACAAGCAACATATTAGTTGGGGTGTAAACAACAGGGCATGCTGTTACAGGGAAATGACCAGTGGTGGTCGGAATCGTCTGTTTTTTCGTTGGTCCAATGAAGTGCAATGTTAGCAATAAAGCACTTCATTATAGAACAATAATCAACTTCTCTACTTAAGTTGATTATCTTCGTCTAAAAGCCTCTAATATGTCTTATATCTGCAACATTCGACGTTTTTTATTAATTTCAGAATAATACATGGTACTTTTGAGCCATGTAGAGTTACGGAAAACATTTTAGTATGGTATCATTTACGCTATAGCAGCTAGAAACCATCCTTCCCCTCACCAGCCTCCGTCAACACCTTCTGACCAATCAGAATCAAGCATTCAACAGCTAAAGAAGTCGTACTATTCGAATAAGAACAAACACCAGGAATACAGCCAGCATTGTGTGTGCCAAAATAGCTAGCTCTGAAAGCTTGCAACTCTCTCAGGACTCATTTAATGGCTTGAGTCATGAAATCCAACACGATCATAAAGCGCTCATTACTGGAGAAATTATATTTAAGTGTCAACGTGGTCTCGCACTTGTGTCTCGCTTAAAAGGCATGACGATTAGCAAGACGCGCTTATGGAAAGGTACGAAGGTCGAGTCGAACGAAATCCAACGAAGCTTTAAAAAACGTTTGCCGAATCTGTGGAAATCTGAAGTGCGAATGGAACAGCAACATGGTCTCGTGACCGCATGTAGTTCGAACCGTCTTACCTTTCCTCACGTTTTACAAAAAAATTGCCAGGTCTGGTCGAAGACACTGAAATTCTTTATATTACGTGCTATTAAAAAGTCTTTATGCTGACGAAGCAGCGCAGCGCCACAAAGCTCATTCAACTTCGTTCAAATTAAATATGAAAGCAACACCCGCATTTATTACCTTTTTCCATTTAGTCCTCGATGCGTGTCGAGTTCTCAATGCATGGCAAATTCGGGCAGAAGAAGGTTAAGTGAGAAGAAACTGAATCAGAAAGAGCGGCGCTGTAAAATAAACCGTGCAAGCAGGGACAATTTCTCTCCAAAGCCAAGTAATTTCTCTTTTCATCCGCAAAACTGCTGAAGCGTTTAAAAAGAGTAAGAGTGCATGACGGCGGGTGAATCTGTCTGCATGCGAGAGAAAGAGATGAAAAGGAAGCTGTCTGTGACTGAAAACAAGTGTCTGGAAGGAAATAATACAGAGAATCCGACAACAGCGAAATGTAAAAATGAAAACGCTTTCAGGATTCCGACTTCTCGTTTTCGCACCAGTTTGCTCAAGCTTCGCCTCTGTCTCTGGCACTGGTGCGATCGCAGCACGAGCTTGCCAGAAGTTTGTCGCAGGGCAAGTGATCCGTGTATCCCAGCCTTGTATTGCCACATAACAGACGTGTGAAATTTTATTTATAGATGATCTCATTTCAAGCACCTTCTGACATCCTGTCTGCTAATTAATTGAATCCTCATCAAATTTAGGAAACCGCTTTAACTCCGTGGTTAAGGGTTTCGCTTGACGCGGTGCTTGAAAATTCGGCATTTCCGACAGCACTCGAGTGGTATGGAAAGTGCCAAATATTGGGTCAGGCTTTGGAGTGGGGTTAGCGCTATGGAGAGGATTCCATGCCAGACAGAAAAGCAACTGAGGATTATGTGCCAAATAGAATGACAAAACCGAATCTGTTCGGGGGAAAAACAACCAGCGAGGGATCGATTTCTAAAGCATCAGGCATGTCTGAAACGAGCGTCATTCCTTGGTGCATTTTACTTTCATCAGCTCGTTGCAGTCGTGTTGCACTGAAATGCAAATCACTGTCCAAGCTTTACTTAGGGGCGTGGCTGTGATCAGAGTCGTGGAGACGTCGACATCCGTGTTGTCCACTGGTTGTTCATTCCTACAGCACCATTAAACTTTTCAGAATTTCTACTAATGATAGACGTATTAATGACTAAATAGCAGGACCTCAAAACTGTGTAAGCAAATTTCATTGATCTACTTTCAGAGAAGAGTCTTGATGAACCCTTTCGAATTTCTGCAAATTTCTCAATAATGACCTGAAGTTCGTACAGATGAAAAAAGAAAAAAACATAAAACAACCCAGCCCTGCCAGAAAGCCAGTGTTGACCTCTCACACAAGACTTGAGCTGTTCCAAATATATAAAAATATAGGCAATTTGTGTCTCTCATATATTTCTTAGACACCAAATGGCTGATTACATGGCCTTCTTCGTTAGGTTTGTGCTGAATCACTAGGCTTTTGGTGTAAAAGTACCTGCAAGTACCAGGTCCTTTAACGCCGTATCCCCATCACGCCGATATGCCAAAGCTAACTAAGGCTGGGAATCCAAGCGAGAATAACTGGCCCAGCTTCCTTGGTAGAAAGGATGCTTTCCTCTCTCCAGGTCAAAGAGCCAATCGAAGGCACTTGTAAGCTCATGTATACTGAATACACCAGCACGCCTTAAGATTAGCAGATAGTGGGCTGCTAGGTGGTCGATGACTAGCATGGGGGGTGAAAAAAGGCTAAATAAAGGTTAAAAGTTGTCCATGTGTGATGCGTATGCAGCTAGAAACCATGCTTCTTTTTTAGATCAGAATGAAGGGCAGCACTCGATCAATAAGGATGAATTAATTATTACTGAGCGAGCTGGGACTCGCTCGCTCTCGCTCTCGCACCAAAGCTTCTCAGATACAAACACCATCTTGGTGAAAGCAGGGCAAGCTGCTCCGATTATTTGCGTCCGCAGTGTGGAAAAGGCAGGAGGAAAACTGGTCTGATTTAAATGAATGGACAATTTCCTCTGTTCCAATTGTTTGCCAATTAGCAACTAATTGGCAATTAGTCCTGCCAAGTAATGCTTTAAAAGCCTGCATAAAACATGGGCGCTTTAAGGTGAAAACAGACCGAAAGTTTTTTTTAATTGCAGGTTTATGTAAACAAGCAAAATGGATGCCCGAGCAACCTTCAGGATCCTGGCGCTCGTTGCCAGAAAAGTGCACAAACAGCATCAGACAGTCCCTCTGCTTTGTGCAGAGCATCTGGGACCTGGGATCCCGACAGTGTCCACATGTCCCTGATCAGAAAGAAAACACAATTACTAATGACGGATGAATGAATGACAGCTTACTGTATTCAGCAAAATTTCAAGTAATATTATAGTAGCTCGGCTTATTATTCAATTATTCATATTACAGGATCATACGTGATACCTGCTACGGATTCATCAGGAACCAGAGTGTATTTATTGAAATGGTAATTAGCTACAGAAGCAAGGAGTATAAAGTTTGGACTCCCTGCCAGGTCGGTGAGGTTTACAGGAGTGATTTCAGGCCTTGGGATATGGTGTGAAATTATGTTTACTTATTTCAGGAATAGAACTTTTGTCTTAATAATCGAAAGCTCATCAGATGAAGATGAAACGGAAGAAGGGACGCCGATTAGTTCTGTTCGCCGGGCAAAAATAAACAGAACATTTGGCCATACTGTGTCTGAAATGTTACTTAATGGTAATTCATCTGTTATATAACACACTCGCAATTGTGCTGTTATACTGAACATTGGCATGTGTGTGATGACAGTCATGTAGATATACTTACAACGTACTGAAGAACAAGTCGAACCTATTGGCGATGTATTGTTTTGTATTCCTGTGTGCTGTATGTAGTGACGAAACAGTAAGAACTAAATAGAAATGACAAAAAAAAAGGAAGAGGGTAGTGCAGACGAAAAGGGGAATAATGATAGGATAAGAAGCAAGCGAGGTAGAAAAATAAAGGCTGAACCAGAAGCCCCTCATCCTTCCAGTGCACTCGTTTTCTGCCTGCGTGGACTCCTGGGAAGAGCTGGATCAGCTGCTGCTGTCACCTTCAACTTGTTCTCTGTCCACGGCGGCAAATTAACTCGCACTCAGGAAATAGTGCCAAAAAGAGCAGACTGCCTTACACACTAGCATGCAACACCCACACACCCACACGTCCACACACACAGGAGGAAAAGCTTATGTGTTCCCAATCCCATTTGTGCTCACACAGTGAAATTTCAGCAGAGTTTTGCAAGCACTCATCCAAGCAATGTTTAAAATGTTTCAATTCGTATTGCTTTTCTTATTTCCAAAAGACGTCAACCTGGTCAAACCGAGTTCAAACACATAACACAAGCTAGCTGATTTATCAATTACACACACACCACTTATCATGAGCCGAGCTAAGGGCACATCGTTATTTTTGCCAAAACAAATCAGCGGTGATTAATATGATGATTACAACTAGGATTATTCATGCAGCAATATAACGGCAACGTTCTAGACTCTTATAAAAACATTTATTTCGACGCTTGCCATTTTCTCATTCATACTTAGTCTTTTCTCTCCATTTTCCTGCTTTTATATTAAATCGTTTCGCATCCGGCAACAAAGAAAACCAACTCGGTTTCCCTCTACAGTCCGCATTTGTCATGCCCGATATGTTTTTTTCAGGCTTAAAGGCAAGTGCTTGGGTTTAATTCCGGTGTCTAGATTCTATTGAAAACTCTCATCTCAGACACTTCTAATAATAATAAAAAAAACATCAGGCAACCTTGAAGGTGTAAACTACACGCAGGTAATTTTAACTCATATGAATCAGGATATAGGAAAATCGACTTAAGTAGGTGCATAACCCGGCTCTGAATATGAGTAACTTGGCATAACTTGGACATAAATCACCTAAACACACACACACACACACCTACCTCTCTGAACTTCCTCCTGGCTCAAGCATTATTCTGCAGTGTGTTGCTGTGATTCTATCACATTTTCCATTAAAAGTGACATTTCATCTAAATAAAACCCTCAGGCCAGAAAACTGGGAACTCCGACATGCTCACAAGGTGTAAGAGCAGATGAGAAGCATTTAGAGAGAGAGAGAGACAAAGACAAAGAGAGAGAGAGAGAGAGAGACAGGGAGAGAGAGTGAGAGAGAGAGACAAAGAGAGAGAGTGAGACAGACAGACAGAGAGAGAGAGAGAGAGCAAGAGAGAGAGAGCGAGACAAAGAGAGAGAGAGTGAGACAGACAGACAAAGAGAGAGAGAGATAGAGAGAGTGAGAGAAAGAGAGAGCGAGACAAAGAGAGAGAGAGAGAGAATGAGAGACAGACAAAGAGAGAGAGAGAGACCGAGAGAGAGAGACCGAGAGAGACCGAGAGAGAGCGAGCGAGAGAGAGAGAGAGTGTGACAATGACAGGGAAAGGTAAATGACACATGCTGTCATATATTGTGATGAAACACAAGGCTGTTATATGATCCATTATTGAACCTTCCAATGACACACAAAAAGAGCATCTTCTCTTTCTCTCTATTCATCCTGCTCTGCCTTTTTTCATACGTCATGTTCTTTATCTTCTCAGGTTTCTCTGTTCCTACAGCAACTTTATTCTTCAGCCCTCTCTCTCTCTCTCTCTCTCGCTCTGTGTGTGCGTCTCTCTCTCTCTCTCTCTCTCTCTGTGTGTGTCTCTCTCTCTGAGTCCCTCTCTGTCACTATCATTCTCTCTCTCTCTCTCTCTCTCTCTCTCTCTGTGTGTGCGTCTCTCTCTCTCTCTCTGTGTGTCTCTCTCTCTGAGTCCCTCTGTCACTATCATTCTCTCTCTCTCTCTCTCTCTCTCTCTCTGTGTGTGCGTCTCTCTCTCTCTCTCTCTCTGTGTCCCTCTCTCTGTGTCTCTCTCTCTGAGTCCCTCTCTGTCACGCCCTCATTCTCTCTCTCTCTCTCTCTGTGTCTCTCTCTCTCTCTCTCTCCCTCTCTCTCTCCCCCTCGGTCTCCCTCTGCAGCACAGCTTTATCCAGCTAACTCTTGAAATCTCAATTATGATTGGTCAGAATGTGTTTTCTGTTAGGAGACATTCTGTGTCCAGTCACGGGACGAGTCTCCAGTGTCAGCATCATGAGGTACAGCTGTTCCTTTATGTGTTCCATCAGTGGAGAGTCTATAGGATTTCAATTTGTGGTTTCTCAAGAACATGTCAAAGGGCATTTTTTATTAACTTCAAGAGAGAGAAAAAAAGAGGCTAGTGAAATAATGACCGTTTATACCTGCTATAGTTAGTAGGCATGCATCAGTTCAGCCAATTCACGATTCCATTCAGGATGTCGGGTTCACGATTCAATTTTGCCACGAAAAAAAAAAAAGAAAAAAGAGAGAGAGAAAATTAAAAGAAAACGTAAAAAAAAAAAAAAATTCCTCCAAAAAAGCAACATTCTTTATTAACTTAAATAATAGTTTTGTTAAATTAAAGAATACACTTATTTAGTTTTCTTAATAACCAACAATAATTATTAACAAACATTTGCAAATGTTGGAGTAAATTATAATAACCTAATAACTAAAATAAATTATATATTTTTTATAAATAGGAAAAAATGTAAAATATGAAAAATGCATTTTTTTAATTTAAATTATGAACATTTGAGAAGGCTGTAGTCAGCTTCAACACAAAACAACTACCTCCATTTGCTTCTTTGCTTTAGCTTTTGGAAGTCTGTAAAAAGACTCTGATTTCTTGTTGCACTAATTTGGGAATTTGCACAAAAGCTCTTTTCCATTTTAGATCTATTTCGTGCCATTAGAGCGGTGTTACTTCTGCCTACGGTGACATCGCATGCATTCCAGCTTCTGTACGTTTTCTAAATAACGCAATTGCATCTTAGACAAACGGAGGGATTAATCACGGTTCCTTTTTTTATTTCCAGTGATTCAAACGGTCATAAATTTGTACCGCAATTTAGCGATGCGTTGATTATTTTACTACACCGGAACGGCTTTATTTCTTACGTACGGTTTCTGCATTACAAGCCAGCAACCAAACTCCTAGAAAAATTCATATCATATGTATAAACATGAATTAGCCAAAGAGGTTCATAAGGTTTCTCTTTTTCTCTTCTGGATTCTTCTCTTCATTCCACCCTCCCTCAGCCCTGACCCTGAACTTCACCTTAAATGCTGAGCTCTGGCTGCTAACTGGCACGCTGTCCAAATGTATTCAGAAGCAGCAAGGCATTGTGCTGCTCTTTGTAAACATTCTCTTCATCGATCATCCAGAGAGTTACTCTATTAAAAAACCCGACAGGCACCGCATTGAGCAAGCGAAAGCAGGATGAAAAGCTCTATACAATTAGTGGCCTTTCAGTTGGTAAGCAGAACAATTAAGCAAATGCCCATGTGCATTCATAATACAAGCCTACACACACAAACACACACACACACACACACATGCACGCACACAATGTAGGGCTTAGGCTATTCCATTTATGCAGGCCAGAAGGATGTGTATATGAATGCGTGTGCCACTTTTATCCAATCAGGGAAATTTCAGTAAAGCGCAGGCGTCGGATATGCACTCATTTCAGCACGGTGGACGCACGGAGGAGTGCAAAACGCGGCTAAGTGCTCTGTTCCGACCTGGTAAATGAACGAGGGATGAGAAAAGGAAGGGGGTAATGTGAGAGACAAAGAAATGTTTTGAGAGGGAAATGGGTTCAGCCTGAACAATTATAACGCCACAGTGTGTGCAAGATTAAAGCTGACAGGTGAGAGCGGAGCTCGGAGAAAAGGGGGAGGACGGAGGGGACAGGAGGAGGGGACAGGAGGAGGGGACAGGAGGAGGGCGGCGACATAAAAGACATATCTTCCCATTTACGGTGCTTATAAATCAAATTTGATAAGCAATTAATTGACTAATTGGTCACGGGAGAGGATTTCCCTGGAGCTGCCACTGCAATGCTGACTGAGAGAGATGTGCGAAAGTTTGTGCCCGCACGTGCGTATGAGGGTGTGATAGCCACATTACACAGCTGGACGCAAACAATGGAGAGTGAGGCTGAAAGCAAGCTGCTGATGTGCGTGCTAATTATTAAATGCTTTTGGATTCAGCCTAGCTGGTAAAGCAGATTCTTGTCATCCAGACTGGCCTCAACATTTTTGTTCTCATGTGAGCAGGGGAAAAAATCCTGCTTTGTAAATCTATAAATATAATTATAGATACAAGTAGGCAAATAATTACATCGTATGAACTCAGGTGATGTAGCCGAGGTTGTGGAAGCTAGCATTTCTAATTCAAACAGCAACAACAAAACAGCTTCCAGTTTAGGCCACGCCTCCTTTGGGTATATATTCGAATACACATGGAGTGTTTGCGTAACATCACAAGTCTTCTAGAGAAAACGTATGAGGTGTATCCAGATCCCCGTGGTCAAACTTGCGATTAGTCGTTACGGACGATTCAAGCCCGAACCAGTTTATTCCAAGATGGATAACTTTGTGGAACAGCGATCTTCCTGTAATTGTGGAAACCGTCATGAAATGTTAACAGCGCCACCTGCAGTACTGGAGGAGGGTTGGTGTACGCATGAATCTCTTCCCTTCTCTTTCACATGAACATGTTAACGAAGCGGGCTAAATGCTGGCCTGATGCTGTCAGTGTCTTAAATGTGCTCAGTCGTGCTCGTGGTTTATCTGTCAGTCAGATGCTAATGGCACAGAGAAAACCTGCTTCTTTGTGGACGGGGCACTAATGGACCTGCTGTGAGTAATGCTTAATGGCATTTGTCTCTGCGAGCACACACACACACACACACACACACACTCTGTCTCTCTGCAGTTTCCTCTCTGCAGATAGCTTTAGACAGCTTGACGATTATGCAAAAATGCATTAATTTGATTAATTCTAATGTTTTGTCCACACAGCGGGACAAATCTGATTTATTTCTTTAAGCTCCTGTCAGCGTAGTGAATTCGCCGTCTCTGCCTGGCTCGCCCTTGGCAGTGGTCGAGTTTAAACCCCTAGCCAATCACGGACCTCGTAGGAAGCACAGACGAGCGATTCAGGCTCTGCACGGCATTTTCTTGTGCGGATCTCTCAGGAAAGGGGATTTGGTTGTTGAACCCATGGTTCTCACAGTGGGGTCTGTGATGTTCTCTTGACAGGACTGCTTTAAATCACATTACGGTCAACTGGTAGCCCCTCGGAATGCAGAAAATCCTTCTCATTCAACTCGGATATGCTGAAATTCGCACCTGACGGAGCAAACCTGCTAAGTGTTAAATCTGAACCGACGCGAAGGTGCTATCAGGTCATCGCTCCGGCACTTTAATTAGCTTCCTCCGGTCTCTCCGCCTGCTGTGTGAATGAAAGTGTAAAAGGTGTTGCTGCATGCGCTTATCATCTTAATTTGAGCCTCACATTAATTTAAATATAATATCTCCTGCAATCAGGCTGCGCTGACGGGCTTTAATAAAGCATGAATGACGGTAAAAATCACAAAGATTTAATTTGAGGAACTCTGAAAGCTCCGGAGCCAAAACTAAGCCTCGTTAAACAAAATCTAAGTTTAAAAAAAAAACAGAACATAACCAAAAAAAAAAAAAAACCCTGCCTTTTCTTTAACGCCCGCAAATGAGAAGACTTTTGCGCTCCATATATAGCCCATGTGGACAAAACACTCCCCTAAATGAGATATCATAAAAAAGAAGTAGCACTTTAATGCCATGACATAAAACCTGAGGTAGGAGATAAATGGCTAATAAAGCACGGCGCTGTTTTCCCTGGCAGCAGTAATGGCCCTGTTTTACTATAATTACACCGTTATTAGCTCTTTATAACACCTTTATCGCATCAATTTTTCCTTAAATGAGCCCGCCTACATGCAACTGTACCATAATCAGAAATATATGAAGTTCTACAACTGAAAAGATCCATTCTAGCAGCGCAGTAATTTCCCTCCAAGTCATTAACAACCGCATCCCGTTAATATTCAAGCCGGCGTCTTCGGGGAGACGGAACAGTTGCAGCTCTTTATTATATTCCAGTTCAGCAGTTAACAGGGGAGGAAAAAAGTTACAAATCACCGCACTGCGGAACATCTCCGGAGATCAGCGCTCGTATATTAACTAATCAATTACGGCTTTTTAGGCCACGGTGTAAGAATGCGCCATGGGTAGGGGATGAACACCAGAGCTGGAGATGCTACAGGATGCACTTGGTCATGGCGTGTTCGGAATGGAGCGCCGAAGAAAGTGAAAGAGAAAGACGGGATGTGGAATGTAACAGGAAGGCATCGAGTGACTAGGAACGCTGGATTTGTGCGTGTGTGCGCGCTCCTCACTCTTAACCCTCCGTATTGATCCGAAGCAGCCTGCCAGAGCTCAGGCAAGACTCTTCCCTCTATTTGTCATCCCATCTTTCTCTCATTCTCTCTCTCTCACTTGCTTCCTCCTGCTCGCCACTGCTTCCATTCCTCATCTTAATCTGCAGCATCAGAGCCAACAATCAATGATGTTTCATTCCGCAGAGGAACAATGGCACATGGGAGTTGCGACTGGGATGCTGGGATAAAGAGAGCGAGAGAGACTTTTTTTTGGTAATGATTAGTCCTTGGCAAGCAGCTGCACTCTCTATTGTTAGCCCGTTTTATTGTCTGGTATGCCATATACGCACGCCTAAAGCGCACAGCGCGGATCTACAAATGTTACCGTTCTGTATTTTTCTTTTCCTCGAACGCAAGGGGAGACGATTTTTCTCTTGGAGAATTACCTAGCCAATAGTACGGCGCTGGACTCGATAGAACGTCATCACCGTTGTAGAGATCTATACATGAAACTTCAGGAAGCAGAAAAAAAATCTAACAAGAGATCTCCGTATTATCCTTATTAGACAGCGATGAGATCAAAAGGCAATAAAAGAGAGACGTCTGTAAGTCTCCGGTCTCTCGGCTCGGTCTCCTGAAACAAGAGGCCCTTCCTGTGCCGAGTCATACATCATTTGTCTTACAAGGCAGAGCTTTGATATCTACAGGTACCTGTAAGGAAATGGTTTGAGAATGGTTTTGAAGGCGGCATAAATCATCACGATACTCGATCGCCAACGCGCTCTAATCGACCCCGAAGTCGTCTCACTCGGATGTTATTAAGTTAATACAAACAAACGATTCGTCCGCAGACCTCTCTCGCTCCCTGGTGGTTTTTTACAGGATTGTGGGGTATGTAATTCTGCGGCCTCTGCTTCATCTGCCAAGCTAAAACACTGTGCAATTGCCAAAACAAATCACATACAGCGCTTTGCATTGGTGGGATTGTATGTTGGTAGCGTTTAGCATTTATAGGCCTAGATGTAACCCACTGCAGCTGTTCGGATGAATGCGTTTTCTATTGAACGGCACATTAAGATGTAGTTCACTTCGGTCAATGGGGCTGAACGGCTTACATCGACTCATTCAACGGCGCTGCCGTTGTTTCAAGACGTGCTGCAGACGGCCTGGAGTTGATACCGTTCAGCGATGGCAGATACAAAAAAAGAAAAACACAGTCAATGTGTCCTGTCTGGAAATGTCCATGTACTGATCTGCCTGTACCGGCTTTAGGAGGGAAAAAAAAAAACAGACAGAAAAAGTGAATGTTTGTGGGTTTAATTAAAAAAAAAAAAAAAAAAGCCTTTCATTGAGGTTCTCGTATGATTCACTGGCTACAACAAAATCTAAACCTTTGCTTTCGATCGATAGAGCTATCAGAGAGAGAAAAATGACAATGAGTCAGCTCCGGTAATGAGTTACACTGGATATCTTACTACATAAATACAGAAAGATGATGTCCACTGAGAGGAAAATGCTTTAAGAAGGATCACGGTAATCCAGTCCAGTGTTTCTTGTCAATTTCTAGCAAACGGTTTTCCACGTTTCCTCGTAGTAAATGAGATGCGAAGACGGGAAACTTTCTTAGCTGTTGCCAAAACCTAACCTTAAAAAAGCGAGGAATGAACAGATGAAGAGGAGCCCAGGATCGTTGTTTTCCCCATGTTTAGCAATGAAAGCAGTGACATTTCTCCGAATCGGCCTGCGCTCGTCTGGATGCTGTTGGACACAGCAGGCACAGAGGACGGCGGCGCGACCGAGTCACAACAAGAAACAGCCGGAAGGAACGCAATCGGCTCAAAAGTCATTTAGTGAAGCCGCGGGGCGGCAGGATGCAGAGCAGGAATCATTCAGGGGTGAAGTTAATAAACCAACGGCGGACATCACGACAGGCAACAGGCTCTGACCACGAGCCGTGTCCTGCAAGACAAAACACACTTGGCTATCGCTGATCTAAAGTAATAGGTAAGAAAACAGGGCGTTTTTTACGCTGGAGCGTCCGTTTAGAGGTGGCAGGACGCGAGTGCGTGAAATCAGCATGTTTATTACGGGCAAAGCAGAAAAGGATAATCCGCAATCATAAACTAGAGAAACGGGCAACGGGTCAAAAGCGGGAAGCCTGACAGAAGCGGCTAACGCACGTCAAGTAAAACTACATTTCGCGAAGAGAGGCAAAAACAAAACGGGTCTAGCCACAGTAAAAGCACCACACGCGCAGAGGGGATTCGGGACGTTCGAAGAAATGATGTATTCATGCTCTTACAATTCTAACATGACTCATGGTTCTAGCTTCTCTCATGACTCGTCTTGCCCGATTTCCTACGTAACCGCTCTCATTCAGGAGAATTCTCATGTAAAAGCAAAAGGACAAAAACTCAACTGGTGAAGAGAGAGGAAAGCGATCGCAAAAAAGGATTTGCCAAGACAAGTGTGGAAAAAAAAGCGTTGAGGAAATGAAAATGAAAAGAAAAAAGAAAGAAAAAAAGGATGAAAAAAGCGTTAATAAAATGAAAATGAAAATAAAGAAAAAAAAGGATGAAAAAAAGGGTTAATAAATTGAAAATGAAAATAAAGAAAAGAAAAAAGTATGAGAAAAAGTGTTAATAAAATGAAAATAAGGAAAATAAAAAAGTATGAAAAAAGGGTTAATGAAATGAAAAATAAAAAAGTATGAAAAAAGGGTTAATAAAATGAGAAGAAAAAAAGAAAAAAAGTAAAAAGTATGAAAAAAAGCATTAATAAAATGAAGATGAAAATAAAGCAGTATTAAGGTAAGAGGAATGCTAGAGAAATTAAGAATTGTAAGAACTCTGTCAGTATCCCTTCAGCAAAGCTGTATAAGACTGTAAAAACAGCTAAAGTAAAGTTAAGACCCACACCAAGCTGATTTTATGAGAAATTTGTACAAGTTTAAATGACCAAGGTTAAGGAGGTTGTATTTCATTCACTTCTACACAAATTAAGTAGTTAGAAAATACTAAACCTTTCCACAACCCTTCTTATTATTCATATAAACAATTATTCCAAACACCTCCAAAACCACTGCGCTCGCTCGTGCCATGTCAGCTCAAGTCAATTTCATACATTTCGCTTTTATATAAAACTGTTCTTTTTCTCACTTGTTTTTACTGGGCAGCACTTGAAACTGTTGAAGCTGCTGCTGCCTTCGAAAACAACGGGGTTGCAAGATGACCCCTGACCGTCAACCAAACCCCTAAAACTAATCGCCCCCACACAAGCTGGCTTACAAATTTGCAGTGGCTGAAAATCGCCTTCAGAAATTTAATTTCCGGTTTCATTAAATGTTTCCATTCAAGCCCGAGTCAAGCTCCTAAGCTCACACAAGTTCTTCTTGCCTTTTGCTTTTAATACTCTGTCTCGCTCTCACCCCCTGCTGCTGCACCCCTCTTTAATACCCCGAATGCCACAGGCTGTGGCGTTAAGAGAGATGGATTTTCAGTCAATCAGCTTAAGACAGCCGAATTCATTTTGGGTAAGAGCTGTTTTCATGCAACCCCTTCACATCTGAGAGCCTCCCCTACTGTTTGACATCCCTGCAACTCGAGGCGAGATTGTGAGCTCGCGACGCCTCCGGAGGAGGTTAATCCGACTACCTCCTCGAGTTCATCATGGCAGAGAAACTCTGCATGGCTTTGAGGCGGCTGAAGATCAATATTTGGATCTGCTTAAATTGACAGAGCACACCCAGAGCGTGATGAGTAACGACGGGGGAAACGGTTAAGAAATGCGATTTGAAAAATTAACTGCTTTGGTACTGTATTTTACGCGTGCTTCAGAGAGACGTTGGTGGAGAACGGTACTTGACATTTATCAGAAAAAAGGAGTTTTAAATACCACAGCAGTTTCGAATCCAATTGGTTAGAAGGCGTTGATTGAATGTTCTACAACGGGAGCACCACCGGAACGCCAAATAAGTAAGAGGATGGAAAGTAGAAAGGCCACTGCACGGAGAGACAAGTCCCGATGCTCTCTTGCGTTAGAAATAATCATCTGTACTCTTTTTGACCTCCTTTTCTCTCTCTCAAACACACACCTTATTCCTGGTATTATTAAAAGATCCACACAGGGATGCTACAACGCCTGCAATTAATCTAGCTGGACTGAAAGAAAAAAGAACATTCCCAAGGTAGCGTTTAATTCCAAGCCTGAATTCTGAGCTCGGCCTTATTGGCGTTTGAGTGCAAATTGACAATGTGCGCTTTCACTTGGAGGAAGGTGCTTAATAAGTACAGTGAGAGAAACAACTAAGAATATGTGCCTGCCGTGACACGGTGCATGCTGGGAAAGTGAACGGAAGAACGGAGCCTTTGATTTGATCCAGACTCCAGGGAATACACGGTGCTGGTGAGGAAAAAAGTCATGTAATACTGCACGAGCCACTACAAATTCTGTTTACGTTGGTGGCTTTATACACAATTGTGCTGCAAAGACCACTGTTATTCACCTAAAAGCTACGCCAAACTGCTGAATCTGCTGTTCGACAGAGTTGAAAGTTTCTCAATATCCTTGAATTAAACAAAGAGCAAAGCTTGGTCAGGGTCACTGTGGATCTCCAGCCAAACCCAAGAACACTGGACATGACGGTCCATTACTGCAAACATTCATGAAACTCTAAGTCACTAACCACCCAGTGGCATGTTTATGGGAGGAAATCTGAGAACCTGGAGGAACCGGGGAGCCTGGATCTCGTGCGGCTTTAACACCACCTGCTGCGCCCTCCGTGCATCCCGGCAGACGACGACAGTTAGATTGCAAATCACTGATTATGAACACAGGAACAGAGACGCAGGAGGTCAGGACATGGAAAGAAGGTAATAGAACCAATTAAAGCGTGGAATCAGCTTTAATCATTTTATTTCACCAAGCCTGCATGAAAAAGGCAAATTGAGGACACCGGAATGTTTTTTCCCCCCCAAACTTGCTATCAAGTAAACTTACATGAACACGATTGCGTATGTTGATATCCACCAGAAAGTATAGTCACTAGAAAAGAGCTCTAATCCTACCCTAACTTAAATTCCCAGTTGGTCCTGATTTCTTCACACTCATAAACGCATACTGTATTTCGCAGTTCCATCCTTCATGGTGTGTTTGGTTTTGGTTTTCGTTCCCAGTCCTGTCTCTGCTCCTATCCCGTCACTGGTTTGTTGTTGATTGTATTCACCTGTTGTGTGTTTATTTCTGACTGATTTGTCTCTTTACTCCTGCTTGGATTAACATCTCAGTTACATGCTTTTGTTGCATTAAGCCCTAGTCTTGGTTTCTAACTATTTCCTGCTTTTGACCGTTGCCCATTTTCGATCATTCTTTACATTCATGTACTTCTTGTGTTGTCCTATATGTAGCACCTTGGTCCTGGAGGAACGTCATCCCGTTTCACCATGTACTGTAACATCTGTATACGGTTGAAATGACACCCGCTTGACTTGACTTGTTTAAGTCTGCCTGCTCTCCATGTACTTGGATGATGACTACAGATTTTGCTCAAGCAAAGCACACCATCAGTAGTTACTGAATCAGAAATAGTGCTAAATAAAAGGTCTAATAGTTCAGTACCTTGGGGAGATACAAGAAGGCATGTGTATATATATATATATGAATGTGCTTCTATGTAATGAGACAGTAGAAAATATTCCCCCTATTTATATGTTGCACGTCCTGATTTATTTTATTGTTCATTTGGGTTTAATTTGATAGGCTTGGTGCTGGCTGCCAATTCTCCACGTTAAAACTGACATATGTTCAGTGGGCATTATGGGAAAGCATCTAACATCTTGCTTGAAATCTGTTGTTATGCAGATGCAAGAGCGACACTGAAGTTGCTATTTTCATGGCTATAAATAAACCGCACAACGGGGAGTGCGACAATTGAAATCTGCCGTGGTGTTTTTGATCCCACTTCGGTCCACGACCAACACTTCAAGAGAAGCCTTAAAATTTCTGGCCCATTTTTTTGTTTTTACAACCCAGTTTTGCATATGCACTTCATGTCCGCCCCCTTTTTTAATACGGATAGGCTACCTCACCCAACTACTAACTGATTTCTGATAGTAAATGGGAATAAATTAATCATATGAAGCTACTGTAAGCGGATCAGACAGTTGAAGCTTTAGAAATTCACAAACGCACAGATGTTGGACAAAGATGTCCACTTCCCCAATCAGTTTAAATAATCTTACCTGGAAAATCTACATTTGTATCTGCTGCTGTAATCAGAAACACTGTCCTGTGCTCAGGTTAGGACTCTTAGTACTGTCCTTAGTACACATTTATTACTGTTTGTCTATTCTGTACCTGTATCCTGCCATTATTTATTTAACTCCACTATTAGGTGTCAGGTTCTCTTCTGTGTCTGGTTTCTTCTTTAGCTTGTCTTCCTTGCCACTGTCACCTCTCACTTAATCATTAGGGATATAAATCTACATCGAGATTTCTGTTAAGCTGCTTTGAGACGATATTCATTGGTAAAAGTGCTATATAAACTTATCTGAATTAAATGAAAAGACTAACAAATAAATTTGTTGATTTCCAAATAAGGCTAGCTAGTAACTCCTGCCCCTAAAACGTAAATGTAAAACCTATTTAAAGCTAATATGGACAATATATGGGCCTATGGACAAACAGAAAATGCAGGTGATCATAGGATACCACAGCTAGTGTGGCTCAATCAGGTGTGGAGAAGTTTCGCAAAACAGCAAAATCAGAATGTAGAAGCTGAAATCACAGAAAGAAGAAACCTCATTCCATATGAATCAAAACCAGAGTAACGGACTATGCCAGTATGCAGAGAGGTCTCTTTTCTAGCCATGTTTCCATCTCCTGCCATTGGTTTGTTGCCTGATGGTGTTCACCTGTAATGTGTTGTTTAATTTGAATTGCAAGTTCTTGCCATTCTTTTTTCCCCCACAAGTCCTAGCTTTGATTTCTTTGCTTTTTAAATACTTCCTGGTTCAGCTCTTTGTTTTAGACCCTTGGCCATTTCCCTCATATCTGATTATGGATCATGCTTGTTTAACTCTGCCTGAGAGCCTTGGCTGGAAGCAAACAGCATGAGAACTGAGGGCCAGTGTAGACCTACCAGGTTTGTAGAAAAATTTTAAATGGCAAGGATATAACCCCAACTGAAATAAACTTCATTTTTAGATGTGTTAGCAGAACTGGTTAACATCGCAAAACACTGCAAAAAAAAAAAATAAAATAAATAAGAACATGCCTTTCATTACTGTTCGAAAAAGAAAGAAAGACATCCGACACTTCAGTGTGAAGCTTTTTTAAATTAACCCTAGGAATTAGTGCTGAAAAGAACTCCAGCACAAACTTCATTCGAACAGGGGTGATTTTGTGAGATCAATACAATCTGCCACAACGAGTTGTCGTCACCGTGACCATTTTGAGACAACAGCCCCCCGAGGAGTCACTAAAAGCCTGTTCAGTTTCTCTTTCTTGCAATAATGAATTGATTATTTTGACACATCCTGCTGGCTAAGAACTTCTCACTTCTTACAATTACTGCTGAATTAATTATCTTTACTTGAGACACTCTATGTTTTGCAAAATAAGTCTGCGTTCCACGGAATAAAATGAACGCGGGTGAATATGCTCACGCCTCGAGAGACAAGAGAGCGCAACAAAAGCCTAATCAGCGGTTCATTTAGCTGTCTGTAAACTGAACACGAAAAGCCGACCCGGTTGTTTAATTTGTTCCATTGTTAGGATGAAATGTATTACCTTTGACAAAAAAAAAAATAAAAGCATACAATAGCTGTCAGAACATGGCGGACAACTTTCTCTTCAAACTGTACAGACAGCCAGGATCTATTTTACACGAATATATTTGCTGCTGTGACAAAACGGATTTGACGTGAATTCATCTTGCACATACTTTTACCCAATGTGACCCCCAAGTGAGGCAGAATAAAATACAATCATGGAGCTGTTACAGGAGCCTATGGAGGGATCCGTGTGTCACAAGACTGAATTTCCGAGTGTAAGGTAATTATGGGAAGAAAAAGCGAGTGACAGCTAAAAATGGAGGGTTGGAGTAAGTGCTAGTATTCAGTAGTGCTAGATGCACTGGTCACATGGGAAAATGGACGACGTCGAGATTAGTATTTATCCTCCATCTGGTGGGTGAAAACATCAACACGGTAGAAAGAAGTAGGCACGGCATGTGCAAAGCATTAACATCAGAACGACGAAAGAAAACGTACTAAACAACATGAGAAATAGCTTGATGGAGCTGTTGGCCATTTGCTTTTTTATTATTAAATGATGTCTTTCTGAACGTAGGACACATTTACTTTGACTTTAGTGTGGAAACGGTTACGTTATAGCAGCTATAAACGGTCTTTCCCTTTTACTGTAGAATTCTTGGATTGGAGTCATTTTACTGTAAATGCGTGACGGGCCATTTTTTTGTAAAAAAAAAAAAAAAATGAAATAAAATTAATTAGCGTTAGCAAGATACAGCTGCATACCAAGTTGTATACGCACTTTTTACGACCACTGTTCATTTGAAATAATGATCTTCAGGGTGGTAACAGTAAGTTGGTCCACATCACACCATCCTGTTATTTATTACTTATTACTCAGCCGTGTATTCAGGTGCAACGCAATCACACCCCTTAAATCCCAGCTTACTGTTGTAAGCATGGAGAAGGCTGATGTGTAACCGGGTCCAGAATAACATGGCTGCGTCTCTGTTGCATCGATTGATACACTGATGCATCGTAATCTCGCGTTTCCCTCAGCGAGCGACTGTCTGACTCGCCGGATAGAGTTCAGGATGAAACGGCTAAATGAATACAGAAGCCACTAATGCAATAATTATTATGCAGCTGTCACGAACTTTAAACAAACTTTATTTCTCAAGCCATACTTTAATGAACTTGGTGCTAGACTAAAGGGATAATATGGAGGGTGAATATATCTTTCTATGAGGTTTAATGTATGTGGGAGGAAATGTTAGAGCGCACAACGTGACCGTGTTTAATTATAGCTGCTGTATTTACTGTGCTGCTGTTAATGACCAGGCTGTCAGAGATGTCAGAAGAACAACCACTTGGAGTTTGGGAATAGACCAAGTTAATACAAAACTTGTATTTAAGCAATCTGTGGCATCATGGAACATTTTATTTAGCTCCGTTTGTAGCAGTGAACTCCTCATGCCCAGGTCATTGGCATGAACTTGCACAAGCAAAGGGTGTCTCAGGGCTCAGTGCTCGCAGTACTGTACTGCTCTCATCACGCTCATGAGATGATGATCACGCTTGTGGATGCTGCTCAGCTTGGTCGCTCTTATGCGCTTTCTCTCCACTTGATATTTTCCCAGAGCACCGTTTGCAGTCTGCTTTGCTGGGAAACACATCCAGATCTCGATCATATCCTGTCATCTGTTCGTTGTCAGGACGGCGTATACTTGGCTCACACAATAACAAATGGTATCGGATGTTGCGTTCAGAGCAAAATGTTTACAATTATCAATAAATTAGCAAGATACTAAACCGATACCTGCTACCGGTACCGGTATTAATGCGTAGTTTTGAATGATTATGTCATGCTGGCATTTTTCCAATTTCACGCCCTGGGAGAAAAAAAGAAAGAAGAATCGAAGAGTTGTGGAAAAAGTCTGGCAGAAGATGATCAGCCCACTGGGATTAAAAATAAAGTGCGAAGTAGAAAACAACTTTTTTTTTTTTTTTTTTTAAAAGCTGAGCAATTGGAGCACGATAAAAATGACTTTCCGGGGATCTCGACACATTTTGAACAGACTGATAATGGTACTGTTCATGTGGCGTTGCTTTAACCTGGGATTTCCTGGGAACCGAGAGAACAAGAGAAAGCTTAAATGTATTAATCATTTACAAAGCGCTGACTACACCGTAATTAGAAATGTTGCTATTTCTATACTGTCCATTGTTCATCATTTATTCATCACATAAAAATTCCTGTCACGGGAGCCACTTCCCTGCTTTAGCGGGATTCATTCCCGAGAGCGGTCCGTGTGGAGTTCCACATGCGTCTCTGTGGGTTTTCTCTGGGTTCTCTGGTTTGGTTTCCGTTGGTGACCTGGCTATGCTACATTACCCCTTGGTGTAAACGAGTGTGTGAATGAGTGCGTCCTGTGGTGGACTGCCTGGATTCCCGGTGTGTTCCCACCTCGGCACCTGGTGTTCCCGGGATAGGCTCCGGATCCTAACACCAAGGAGCCAATGGAGAAGCAAAGCGTGCGCCAATTCTATATTTGAGTTTCCAAACGGCGCATTTTAAAAGGTGCTAGATCGGCGTTTTTCAGTTTTCGCCTGCTTTCGGATTGGTTCAAAGGAAAATCTTGCAGGGGCAAAGCATGAAAAACCAACTGCTGAGAAATGAAGTTCAACAGCGCTGCTCCGGCGGTCCGCCACTGAACTGCCACGGACCTCCTGGCCAACATTTCAGAGCCCAGGGGAAATAATCCTACCAGTGAGAGCCTGATTGCCTAACACTCTTTCTCTCTCTCGCACGCGCGCGCACACACTCTGGCTGGAGCCGGTATCACTCTGCTCCACTACCTTTACCTTATTATACTCATGAGTAGCCTGGCGAGACAGACAGAGGAGAGAGAGAGCGAGAGAGAGAGAGAAGCAGACTAGCGAGCTTCTTTTTTTTTTTTGTCAAGCGTTTCATTCTATCAAGACAGACTGTTAGGTCACAGCAAGGGGTTGATGATACGGCTTTGATTTTAATGCTAGACTTGATTTTAAAAACTGAACACGAGTCTGGCTGAAGAACAAATTGCAAAAGGACATGAATACTTAACTTTCTCTCCCCCCACACTCTCTCTCTCTCTCTCTCTCTCGCTTTCTCAGTCTGTAAGATATGATAGTTTATCGCAGCACGCTGAGCAAATCTTCCCCTCAAATATCAACCCAGCTTCCAACCAAATACGCTGAAATCGGCAGATAAGAGCTATTTGCGCCCGGCGCTGCGTATTCCTCGGCATGCGGAACAGCTTGCGTTCACGCTTACGCCCGTAAGTTATTACACTGTGCAGTGGCCATGTAACAGGAGAGGTGAACTCGGTCATCTTTATGACACTGCCACATAGAGGTTGTAAAGATTGCTCATTGGAAGAAAAGAGAAAAAAAATATAAAAATCTGCAATCGGAAAAGGGTGCCGGAATTGATGAATAAAACATGATGGATGGAATTATGGGGAGGCAGTCCTTTGCATTCCCTTCCCCATGAAAGTGGATGCTGTCAGAGGAGCGTTCATATTTCGGCTTTATGTTTTACGGCGCTCATAAATGATAACGAGGTTGCTTTACGTATTAGCATTAAGGGGAAAGTCCACCCTGAAAAGCACGTTAAATATGGTTACATTGACATATTTATGATGTGCTTAGAGATTCTAAAAGATACTAATCCTTTGGTTGGAGGCTCCTGTGAGAAGTTAGCGGCTCTGACGGACGTTCTTATTGCTAGCACGGTCACAATAATATGGGCTTTGCAGAAATATAAAAAGGACAGGAGTGTTGTTTTCCTCGTTCGCTGTTTTCCAGAGACGTTCACACTGATGAGAAATCCGATGTAGAAATAGTCCAGATGTTTCCAAAGACAATGCAGCTATACGAGTCATGGCAGAGGTTCTAGACGACTAGCATGAACGGTGCTGGCGGGAGTATTAGCACGCAAATTGAATATTTGTTGCGCTGGACAGATTAAAGCCCTGCTGCATCACTAGAAAATCTTTACATTCATTCCAACTATTGATATGCACGTCATTGAAAGTGGATTTGTTTTTCTTAGGTTCAATAACTAACAGAATGTCAATACTGGATGATCAACTGTAGCGTCCAAAATGCAGTATTAGTTTAACAGGATTTATGGGATGATATTCTTTTATAGTATCGCAACCCAATAAACATCACGGCCAAGGTTCCATATCAGTCGCTATTTACCGCATTCTATACTTTGCCATGTCCTAAATCTAACAGCGTATATATAAAACCATAAACCTTAAACACAGTGAGACAGATATAAGGAAGACATCCTGTAATTCAAACATATAAAATGTAGAGGGAGGAAGAACATGCTTAAAGGGAGCAGTGTACAAAATCCAGTCCCTTTCCCCCGAGCTACAAAAAAAATAATAAAAATTGAAAGACAAGAAAGAAAAAAAAAAAGAAGCCAATAGCAGTCTTCCACTGAGAACCCTCCAAAAACCCCTCATTCCCTAAGGCTTAAGATTCACTGGTGCTCAGAGCATGCAGCACAATTCAAGGATACGACTCCTCTCCTGACACTCCAATATCTCACTGGAGAACCTGCTCCACGGCGCCTGACAAAATGTCTGCCATGTCACGAAATAATCTCCGCTTCTTAGGCGCGTCAAAAAGTTTGAAATGCCACCCTCCGAGCGTGTCACATGCACACAAGACTGTGACGATGGAAACCTGACTGGGATGGCGAGATGGAAGGCAGCATGCGAGGTCTACCCTGGAGTTGAAATAAATAAATAAATAAAAAGCTAATCGATAGCCGTACAAATAAACACACTAATAAAGAAATAAATGAATAAATATTAAAAGAAACATTCATCAAACACTTGACACCACTAATTCCTCCTACAATTACTAATAATGAAATAATCAACAGCTTTCAAACATTACTGTGGATTTCTAGAAGAAAACTGTTGTTTAATTGTAAAGATCGTTCTCATTCGCCGCACAAAATATTCCGTTTTTTTTCCGAAACTGGGACACGCATTCCGAACGCGCTGTATACATGCCCGATGTCTGCTCCTAAAACCCAAATATCATCAGCGCGCCCTACATCTTACTCAGAAAATGCTAGATTCGGAATAAGGTCAATATCCAAACGGAATATGCTGTTTACACGGAATTCCAAATTTAAATGTTCGAAATATCATATTTGGAATAATAGTGTGCATGCGAGCGTAGTGTCACGGAGTCATCCTTATTCAACAGACTGTTGAACGCTTAAACCGATATTCCGATTTTTTATTTATTTTTTTTGGAACATTGGCTTGTCATGCTCGCTGAGAAACGACAGAATTCCCTCCCCTCCGTACCGAAGACTTTTCCATGTCAGAAAACTGTTTCAAAGCACTGAACCTGGAGACTAACGCTTCATTAACATCCCACTGAAAACTTCAGCGACTCAACGAAATGAGTCCGCTTCACAAAATGAATCAGCACTCTCTCAACCAATCAGAATCGAGAACTCGATAAGCAAATTTGAAGACTGAAGAAACATGTATAAAAGACGCCCCACTCCGGTGATATTTTCACTCTCTCCATCCCGGTTTACCATTAATCATGTCCCTAGTTAAAGTAATGAGAATAACATCACCATTACAACGGCCTGCTCACGCTGTGCTGATCTTTTATTTTGTACCCATAGTGCTAATAGCCTGAGCGAACGGGGGCTGCTCAGGCACAGTGATGAGCGTTTAGCCTGGCCTAAAAAGCCCGGCGTCCGGAGAAGGTGAGTGCTTGGACACGTGGACGGTCATCTAATGTGGTCTAGCCGCGCTAATGTCCCGAGCAGGCGAGTGCGCCGGCATCTTGATGACCATTTAGTCCGGTCTGCTGATGTTGCGCTAAGCTTTGATCACGCATATTTCTCCTGATGGCCTAATCAGCGGTGTAGCGCTCATTATTGACGTTCTCGCTGTAGAGCCGAGCGTGTTCCCGGGTCCCGATAACAGCCTTGTTTTTCAAAGGTTACTTATGTCAGCTTTCACCTGCATAATCGTTACGCGGACTCGCAGATTATCATATATTTAGCCACTTACAGGATAAATGTATTCGTGTAAATGTAAACAGCATCAATTATGTACAATTTCAAACATGTTTATGTTCTGTAACTGGTATAAAAGGCTACTACTTTGTCTAGGAGGCATGTACACATTAGCTGTCAATTTCAATCCAAGACGGTTTTAATCAATCAGCTCTTAAAGCAACCTGATACCCATCTGATGGCTCGGTTAAAGGAAGAAAAAAAAAATCTCATTACAGTTACTTATTGATCTACTAGTTGTTGACTTTTATTTTATAGCAGGTAATATTTGATCCTGTAGGAGTCTTTTCTTGCCATTATTTGGTACCAAGAACTAGGGGGTAGTCAGGACCTCCAACGTCAAGTTCAGAACCAGGACCATCTCAGATCGAGTCTTAAGAGGGTCGAGACCAAATCGAGACTGAAACTGAAAACCATCGAGTCCTGTTCACGACTTAGCCTTTACATCAACTAGTTTGTGCGACGTTTTTTTTTTCTAGAAAAAGGAAGTACTTTTGTCAAATTTTGTGCATGCGAAAAGACAACACTAGCATTCATTCATAGCAGAGTGCAAATGCTAATAACAGAAAGCGTCGCGAGACTGGACCTGATGCCTACAGCTATACTAAGTGCACTAATGCTAAGTACAGTTTAGCATTGCGCAACACTCAAGAAGCGTAAAATGATCCAAGAGAAATGAACAAATGCATGTTTTCCACTGGGCTGCACTCGAACAATTCGATACTTGAAGGCATTAGGACGCCTATTAAAGTAGGCGGTTAAATTTACCACAAAAAAAAAAAAAAAAAAAAAGAGAAAAAGTATGCCCTGTATAGTACTGGGCAGCTATGGACAGACAATGCAAACAAGCTAAAGGCTAGCAAATGTCAACAAGAGGTCAAGGCAGTTTGTTTGTACCATGTTATAAAATGACTACGAAGCGTTATTGCATGCTGGATTCTGATTGGTCAGAACCGTGTTGATTATTGTTCTGTAACACTCGCTGTGACCGTAATACCATCTGGAAGTTTTATATTAAAAGCACTCGCTCGAACACCTTGTTGTTTCTACAGTACCGACTTACACAGGAAGCTGTATATTGGAAGTTTTTTTTTTTTTTTTTTTAAAGCAATCCACAGTGTTAATGCTTTATATGAGCACTAAACTTGTTTCTAGGATTTTTATCACTTATTTCAAGCTTAAAGTAGTCTCGAAACTAAAGCCTGAAATGTTTAAAAGAAGCAAAAAGGGTCTAAGGAATATTTTCTTTATAAATATTATTTTCTCTCATGATAAATATTTTCTTATATTCAAGATATTTCCACTTGCTTTCACTTTTTGTAGTGCACGTTAAGGTCATCAGGACTTCTTGGTAAAATGACGAGCTGAATTTTCTTCTTTTTTACATTAATGAACGAGAAATAAAGAAAAGCTGGTGAAGGAATAACGGCTTATTTCGTGGATGTTTCACAGTATTAATGTAACTCCTAAATAATAAAAATGCTAATTATTGCTAAATTGCTGAGAAACTTTATATTTACTGATAATAACTAGCATTGCCCTGTTGTGATTTATTCCTTACTTACCTATGAACAGGCCAGCCACAGATGAACCGTAGAAAATGAATAAGGCGGATGTTCTCGACGACATTTGATTGGATACGCCGCAGTCACCACTTTATTGTCAGGTTTTAGCCAATAAGTTTGCCAGTCCTGCTCTAAAGGTACACATTAAATGCACTTTATTTCAATGTGAATACATCATTCTCAACAGCTCAACAGACGACAAAGGAATGAAATCGCTGTTATGTTGTCTCACAAAAAAAAAGAAAAAAAAAAAAGGAAGCAGCACCAACACCAGCAAGGGACATGATTTCTGTAGCTATAATTTATTTATTGGAGCCCCGGAAATCGAAAGCTGAGGAAATGCACCAACACCGTAATCAAGTTTTGTGTCAGCGAGCATTTTAGAGCGCAAGAGAGACCTAAAGAGAGGCTTCACCTGCACGCAGGAGAGGGAAACGATGGGTTATGGAGGACAGGGAAGTGGCTCCGAGGTCAAATTGATTTTTTTTCCCCCTCTCCTCTCAGTGACAGCTACCAGAGATGCCTCATAATGTAGATTCTCCTGCTGGCACTATGCAGTGCCAGGTGTCTCCGAACCCCAATCCACATGCGATAAAGTATTCCTGTGCATGTTTCTGTTAACATCCAAGTGAATGCTTGTGTGTACGCGTGGCCGTAAACGTGTGCGAGGCTGCGACCCGCACTCCAAAGGGTAATGAGCACGACTACGTGAGCTCTCAGTGTGAGAAGAACAGAAGACATCACACTATTGACATTTCAGCCCCAGGTTGGCCTATCACCACGCAATCACAAAGCTCTGCTTCCCCCAATTATAATCACTTCAATAAGATAATGAGCTTCCTACTCTCGTTACTTCATAATGACAGCAGAAGTGAATTAAAGAGGCTGGGAGAAGTAACGTACTGGCAGAAAAGCACACGATGCACTCAGGGATATAAGCACAAAATTGTCACTGCTTGTTCTACACATGCTATTAAAATCTCTGTAGCAAAACTCTTTTTCTTCCCTAAAAAAAAAAAAAAACACTTCCGAGCAATTATTATCCGTGGAAAAAAAAATCCTTACTTTTTATACACGGTGTCATTGAAGAAGGGAGTGAATTTCCACAGATAGAAACATAATAAATAATTATGCACATCCATGGTGTGCGATGACGTCAGCGATCTCGATCGAGTACTAAATTATTCATCTAGCAGCATGTGGAGGATGAATCATTTCCCAACATCAAGGAACGAGAGATTCTCCTGGTTGGTTCAAGTCTAAAAGAAGAGATTAAGTCTCATTTAATCGGCAAAAAAAAAAATCAGAATTAAAGGTCTTATCCTTGAAACAGAATCAAACATTTGTTAAAACTGATCATGACACAAGCCTTGTTTAGCGCTTTTATGTTTAGAATTGGCTATATTTATTCAGAAATAAATAGATGACCCAAAAGATCATTAGTACTAACAGTAGATAAAGAAAACCCAATTAAACAAATGAGAAAAATGTCATGCTTTGTCGTTCTTTTATTGAGGAAAATGAGCTGCAAGTGGCAAAAGTATGTGAACCTTTGATTTCAGACCTACGTTTTTCAGGTAACTGTTGATCCGTCCTGCTTGGAGGACCTGTAGCCATTACTCTGTGCAGAACAGCTTCAACTCTTGGTGGTGGGTTTCCTCAACAACATCCATCCATCCATTATCTATAGCGCTTTATCCGTCTGGGTCACGGGGAAGCTGGAGCCAATCCCAGCATCTTCGG
>JAQQZX010000016.1:14180031-14208966 GCA_030068355.1 Notoglanidium maculatum | reverse complement strand
TAGAAAGCAAAAAAAATAAAGAAAAACCTATGAAAAAGAGTAGGGGTGTCCAAACTTTTGACCGGTAGTGTATATATTTTTTTGTTATTGTAGCTAAGACCACTGGCATTACAGATTTATAGAATGACAGGGAGATGTTAGATATTTTGGCTGTACTTATTTTGAACGCAGATTATATTTAGAGATAACTTTAAGCTTTGAGATTTGATTAGCTCCTAATTCTCCTTCTGAGAATTTCCGTTATTGCACCACTCGCGTCTTTTAATAACGGAAAATGTACAGCTGTGTCCGCTTATTAAAAATTTGTTACGCGTTATTTTATGCTTAAAGAATATAATACACATATGCACCGGTTGGTGGGTGCTGTTAGCATGTCTCAAAGTGTTTCATTCCTTTCATCATGTAAAAAAAAACCCATAGCTTGACGTCGCAATAAAGCTTTACCTCGCCGACGCTGGAGACAAAAACGTTACATAGACGTCTCCTCGCAGAAGGCTTTAACGACAAACATACAGTATACCTTTTATTAACGGTCATCATAGAAACATTAACCTATTAGAGCGCATGCATTAATATAAACTTTGTTGCAGAATTACACAATTAACTAATAACTTCCGATCAATCAGGCTTGTTCATTCGACAGAGATTCTGTAGCTAGCCCGCTTGTTAAATTAGCCCAGGTTTGTTATTTTAACTCATGATCCAGTCACTGGAACTTGTCTTGGATGGAATTAAGATTCTGATAATAGAGGTGTTAATATTAGTAAGCCTTTATTATTAATAAAACCACGCATATTAATCTGCGTGTGCAGGCTTGTTTTTTGTAGTCTGGCTCTAGCTGGTTTTCTTCAACAGTACATAAATTTGCAGAGCCAATTTTCCCCATGCCCACTCCTCTCCCCGCTCCCACATGCTTCGTATTCTAATAAATGAATAGCAGCTTCCAGTAAATGAATAAGTGAGTTCTGCGCCTGGAGCGCCTCTTTCAGCATCCTCAGCCTGTGGGCCGGGGGGGCTTTGTGAGGTAAATCAGACACACCCACGCATTCATCCCCTTCACCCAATTACCAAGGACGCCTCCTCTGCTCAACCTCCTCCCTCCCATCACCCCCTCTGAGCAGGACTGTCTCCGAGTTCAAAGAGAAGCTGTGCTTTCATGGGATCGTCAATTCAGTTCTACTCTCAAAAAAAACACTTGAAACAACAACAATGCATAACTTATCAGCCGCTCAAGACTGAGGACACTTCAGAGCAACAACAGAGGAGCTTCTTTCCCACGGTGCTTCGTTACAGTGGGACGTTTTATCTCATCACTCGTCTAACCTGCACTCCTGTATATGTGCTTATTAAGCTCAATTCGCTGCAAATTGCAGCTGCTTGAATTTAAACGGATTAGCGCTCTTTAAAGTTCGGGACTCGTTTTCGTGCCACGGTGGACTGATGAAGTTTCTGCCAAAATCCGACTGAACACCGACCAGCCTACCCACACAACTCACTATTTAAATATTCAGCATTTAGAAGAGGATAAAACAGACCAAGGTCAGAAAACAGATTAAAGTAAGTTTTGCTTTCGAATAAAACAAATCAGTTTTTCTAAGCCGGCAGCCACCAGTAATTTATTATACCTTTGGTTTATGTGAACAATAATACATAATGTTCACATGAATAAAATAACGCACCTCTCACTTTTTTTTTTTTTTTTTTGTTCCATTTCTCATCCACTTTTCCATAAACTTTACCCTATGTTTCTTTCTCAAATTACACCTCATTTTTACCTACTGTACCCCAAATTTGTAATCTATTTTACACCCAAATACAACCTTTTACTAGCTGCTTATTTAAAATGGCAGTCAATACGTCAAAATCAGCAGAGCTGCAAGAAGTAGACAAAATTCGATGGAATTACTTCAGGCTGAACCAACTATAACAGACTACCGCAACACAACCCCTGATGTCACCAAGGCAGACCATGCGGGCCTGTGTAAAACTATATTTAGTGCAAAAACAAGATAGTTTATTACATGCAGAGCAGCATACATAACAGTGAAGCATGGTGGTGGCAGCATCATGCTATGGCGCTGCTTCTCTTTAGCTGGCACTAGGGCTCTAGTCAAGATACTGGTTACATGGATCCTACAGGGGTTTGTAGACTTTACATCAACTGTACTTTAAAATAAAACAATTCCATCTTTTTCCCTCAGTTGTAACCCGGTTCACCAGCCAATATGTGCAACACAATTGAGCGACAAATAAAAGCAACACGAAACATGTTACAAACATGGAAACACTGCATATTACTTCTTTTTAACGAGGCCGTTTGCAGGTTTTACTGCATTGACTGCAGTAAATATATATATATATTGCAGATATTTAATGCAGATATGCATTAAAATATTACTTGGTGCAGCCATTTTAATTTTTAATCATTTAGAAGCTCAATGTTAATTTGCATTTACATTAGACTATAATCAAACTGTTTCGTCTGGCTGCAAGAATCCAATTTCCAAATGATGAGGAACACCACTACCACTAACATTTCATTAGCAAGATCTGTTGTCGACATTGAGCACATGAAGTATTTAGGACCAAATGAAAAACATTTTGAAATACATGAATTACATTTTTTTTTAAAACTGCATCTCGGGGATAATTTTTTTTCACGGCAAACCATCAGAAGCGGTCATTCTGTCGAAGTCCCCGAGAACCGGCCTGAAGACAGCAAGCAAGGAAGAAATTGAAGGGTGGTGAATTATTGGCATCACGTTTAAGAGTCATCCTCTCCAACAGTGATGAATCCACTGTTGCTTAAAAGCCATTAAAAACGAAAGAGAGGGGAGGTGTCTGAAATTATGTCACTGTTAACTGCCTATTCCAAATGTGTGGTTATTAGGGTGATTGCCTGTGACCTCTGAAGTATCTATTGGATACTTCTTACTGTCTATATTGGGGTCAGAGCCAAATGATCCTGAGTGATTTCAATCCTGGTCCGTATCCTCTTCATCGTCTTCGTCCTCAGCCTGATCTTTAAGACACCGCTGCGTTACGTGGTGACAGGTCAGGGAAAGTAATGATCATAATAATGACACACGGTCTAATTATCTCTTACACTCGCTTAGTCCCACATGCCATTGCTCTGCCTTTCTCCTCACATCCCATTCTCTACATCAGACAATTTGCTGACGCAATAAAATTCACCTGAAGCCCCTCACTTGTCTGCTCACTTCTTCTGGCCTAGAACAGTAACTCATACACATGCACACACTCGCGCACACACAGTCCTGAAAATTTCAAATTAAGGTGTCACCATGCATCACAGAGCTCTCGGAGAGCCAAACTCCCACACAAACAACGCCACACTTTATCAGGGAAGCACCACTCTGTGAAGGGCAACCAATGGGTCTGAGCCAGAGAGATGGCCAAAGAGAGAGACAGGAGGCAAGGGGGTGGCAGCGGCACAGGCAGGCCTCTGGTGGCGTAGGCGGTGACGCAACAAAGCCTAAGTACGGTCATTTAATACTAACAATAAATAAGTATGTAATAAAGTCCTTAGGGCTGTGCTATTATAAGAAAATGGATGTCATGCTACAAAGAAACCGAAAAGCACAATGACCTGAAGGCTTTCCCCTTGTGGAAAACTCACTGGCACTGGAGACTCCTTATAGAAAACTGCACCATGGCTCCAATTACACATTTTTCATCTTGTTAAATAATGCCTATATTAATCTGTTTGTAATAAGTCATACGTTATGTAGTGTGTGCCATAATCTCTGTGAATCAGCTGGTACTATTGAAAAAATTATGTACTAGAAGGAGCACATTAATATTAAACCTGCCATTGAATTACAGCTGGAATTACTGTCAGAGCTTCTGTTAAGAGAACATTACCTGACATCTCCTGACCAATCAGTTTCATCAGCTGTACATTGGGCCAGCAGCGGCTCAGTGGTTAACGCACTGCCAAAGAGACAATGTTGGCCCGTGATCCTTGATTACTTGGACCGAGTCCTCTCTTGATTTTGATTCAAGTGGCTGACAAAAGTATAAATGCTCTTGCAAATATCAGTGGAAAAATGATGAACATCATTGGAGCTTGTAAAGTTGCCATCGCAGGCCCAAATTTGCATCGCAGAACCATCCAATACTAAAGTGCCTTTCAGCGTGTCAGATTTTGTGGGAAGACAACCATTTTGGCTGTGATGCAAATCTTATTACTCAGGCATGAATGCAAACAATTTAAATACTTTCCAATTCCACATGGACGTCTCCTCTTCCAAATCCTTTTACACGGATTTATTTCATTTTCTTTTCAAGCCAAAGACGTAAAGTCCGACTGAAGGTTTAAACCGTTTTCTTAAGATTCTTTTACTTGAATACTGACCGGTCATTTGAAAGGGGTGCTTACCAAAAAGTAAGGACAGAAAGCAAACGGGAAGGAGTTTGTCTTGCGTATTTCTTGTTGGAATAGTACCTCAGTTCGGAAGGAAGTTGGGGTTATGGGTCTACGGCCCTAACGGTCATCCTTCACAATCACCACACTTCCGTATCAGTAGCACAGTGGTTAAGGTTCTGAACCTTGTGCAGTTCGGACTGCCACAGAGCCACTGTTGGACCCTTAGGCAAGACGCTTAACCCTTAACTGCCCCAGGGGATCTCGGACATGGCTGGCCTTGCACTTCCTTCCGAGCTGGATTACTTGAGTTCCAACATACTCTGCAAAATCTAAGAAGAACTGTTTGCTTTCTGTGCTTGTCTTTGGTGGTCACCTCTTTCCCTTTCAACTGTCAATCACACAAGCCCTAAATCCTTCATCCGAGGGCCTGAGCCCTCACAGAACCCCAGGCATACAAAAGGTATTGAAATAGCTGACTATGGGCCTCCAAGGTTCAATCCAGCCCCGTGCAACATCAAGAGTGAGTGAAAGATACACATGAGATTGGGTTGATGTGGCTGTAGGAGAGATGCTAATCGACACTTCAAATCTGTGAAGGTACACCTTTGGAATTCCACCTCATTTTATCTCAATCGGATTAATTAAGCTCGTTTTCTTGAGCCAGGAGTCAGCCTCACAGTGGGATACTGGTTCTGTGCAGCTGTTTCAAAGTAAAATTGGAACTAATCAAATAACTAGAAATTAGCAAAAATGTTCCACCACCATGTTAATGTCAGTGACGGCACTTACAGGGAATAGGCCACTTTCTGGGGGGATACGGACCCTTGTTAGCTTCAATTTATCTCCACAGATTTGTAATCAACTTGTCACCAATAATAACAATAATGATGAATAATCATGATGATTCATGTCTGCTGGGTTGCTGTGCTCATTCTCCATTATATAGTAAGGAGTGTGACGATCCCAGAGAGCCAATGCAATAGCAAATTGAGCGAAGCCAGCTGAGGTGATTTGAAGACCTTATAAGGATGCCCACGGATTGGTTCTCCAGAAAGCTGAAATCCATGACTGAGGATAGAGAAGTCTAGACTGACTTTTTCAGCCTGTTGCTACCGCAACCTTCCCAAAAAACAAGGATAACGAATGAACAAACATTTTTTTAAACTTCTTTTTCAACACTATCTCATATGAACAAAAGACTTAGTTATGGCAATTCCCAAAATGGTACACTCAAGCGGCGTTCAGATCCCATGTGCGTAATCATAATTTTGCTTTAAACGTCTAAAGATACTTACCATTACATGAGCATGTCAGCAACTGAAAACTACACAATTCTGCTTTGGGGGGTGTTTGAAAAGTCTCAGGCTGATAAACTTGATAATTTTCTTTGTTGTGACTGGAATGATGGACCAGATGGCTCCTGCAGAGTCCTAAACGCCTCCGATGAATAAGTACCACATGGCTGCCTGCCAGGGTCTCCGGTGGGAGAATGAGGTAGATTGAAGGCCTTAATTTTTTCCCTTTCCCTGCATGCTGCAGGGAGGCTTTTGTGCACGGTGTTCTAGCTCCAGACTGACATGCATAACTCTCGTTCACTAGCTGACAGAGGCTGAGACATGATGGACTTGCTCTGAAGAAAAGTGAGTATGCAATACTGAATTGCAAACTCAATTAAAATGCAATAATTGAAGCTTGCTGTAACGGGGCCATTTTGTTCTGACCTTAGATGCCATAATTGAGATTCCAGACACAGCGGTGCTCTGGTTAAGTGGTTCGCTGTAACAAGGGTGATAGAACCCCTGCCGGGCACATAACTGCTTTCATGATAATTGCACACGAGTTGTTCGTTATGATGAAAAACTGAACTAGTAAGCATGTTCCAAATTCAAAACCATGATGAACAATAATCAGCTTGAAATCAGCTATTTGTCGTCGTTTTTCCACTCTGTTCATAAAAACAGTAGTGATTTTAGTAAAGCAGTGATTTAATATGAGCAGGTTAACTGACAAATATACAGAGAATAGAGACTGGATGATGATAGCTGCACTCACAAGGTAAAATACGGTATGCTAAGCATTTTGAAAATCTGTTTATCGCACCGTGCTGTTGAATGCTCGGTTCTGATTGTTCTGAGGGTCTTCAAGGTTCATAAACTCATTTTAATACAGTACGATTTATACAGTAAGAGTTTACGAAGGAACATGTATGGCAGACAATCCATGTGAGCAGATAAAAAAAAGCTTCTCAAGTTTACGGTCTTAAATTACAGTTAATGTTACTTATGTATGAAGGAAACGGTGAACCGAGTGCAGGGCTGCGAGAAACGCGCACATTTCTCTCCGGTGCGCTGCGTTTCAAAGACCAAGTACATTTTCGGCGCTCTCTTCCTCACTGCTTTTGCTCGGTTTCCTCGATTCCTGCACATTTGTAGCGTGTTTTGCTCGGTTCCACATTGTATCTGAAATCTCATATAAAAGACACTGATCTCACTCCATATCACACAAATTGAGTGCTTTTCTTCTATAGAAAAAGTTGCATCGTGATGACGTGAGCGCCCCCCTGGAGCGGCTCGTTTAGCACGGTGTGAGCAAAGGAGAAAAATGTATTCATTATTATTTACGCAACTATTTCATGCGTACTGAATCCTTCATATATTGTGCCCTTCCTCTCTTTGAGACTTTGAGGTGACGAAAATGCTAAAAATCCTAAAGAATCGAATGCCTTTGTGATACACAACATATAACTTTCCATTGTTCACTTGTAAACATTTAGCAGAAAGATGGTTTCTTGGATATTCAAGAGCTTTCAAAACCTTCCTTGGAAACCTCACTAACAAAGAAACCCAATCCAGGATTATAGATTAAACCTTTTCCCCCCTAAGTGTAGCACTAAATGACCAACACCAACCCAAAAAGTGGCCTTGCTGAGAAATCCAGCTTAGTTGTACGACTGCTGACTCAATTTGCCATTTAAAACTGTTCATGCATTACCCAAAGAAAATATTCAACGGAAAGTGGGTTTGCGTCGGTGTGTGTGTTTTCAAGTGACCCAAAGCCACCTTGAAGCCAAAACTAGCTAAACGAAGCCAATCTCAGATCCATCAGTTGTGCGGCTCTATGATGAACGTGCCTGTCAGGCTGACTGCTTCGGCCTTGACTCGCCCGGAGAAATGTCACGCGCACAACCTTGTCCTACAAAAATACTTCTCAGAGGTAGATTAGAAACTGTATATGGAAATGCTCACACGCTTGTTGGAAGTTTGGTTCTGTTTAAGTTGGTGACTTTTTATAAATGACGATAACTTAAAATCAAAAAGAACAATTGGGGCATTTCACACAACACTGGTCTTACTCCACGAGCAAAATGAAACTAGAATTAGAATAGTCATTATAGACATTTGAAATGGCATCAAATGCACTTTCTAAACTGCCTTTGGGAAAACGAGCGCAAATGCATTCCGAGTAGCCCGGTGTTAATAACGCAGTGTCTTAGAGGCTCGCAATGCATAGCAAATCGCACAAAACGCCAGCTCATTAGCATAGGAAACCCACAGAATTGTTAATAATCAAAGCAGCAGGCATCTCTAAGGGACAAGGGCACTATGGATAGATGAAATTACCTTCTCCAGCTTGGGGAAGAGAAAGATTAATACGCACTAGTCATAAAGATGAAGCGCGTCTGAGAATATTGCACCTTCACACCATTTATTTTGCTATATTAACTACACTGCGACATTAGAGGTCACTGTACTAAATGTGCAGGTACTATACATACCCAAAATCAATACTGAGGTAAATTATAGCCACACGAGACGGTGCAAGCTATACACGCTTCCTCCCGAGACCATAAAAAAGGTTTATGGCATATTTTTCTTCTTCTGTGGTCAGAAAAGGGAAGAGGATTGTAGTATATACGATCCCGGTCTTTGGTCTCTCTCTTTGCTGTGTTTAGGTGGAAGGAGAGCACAGAGAGCAGGAGCATTTTTATTGATTTCTCTCCTTTCATCTTTCACCTGGTCATGTCAGAAATTCAGCTAAAAAAAACCCCAAAACTTTCCTTTCTGTACTTTTCCTACTACTGCTTTTTATCTTTTCAGCATCATGTCTCTGTGATGCTGCAGATTTCCTCACCACCTTTCTTCAGCTTATCGACGGGTTGTTAATATTTGAATAATTCATTGATGATTATTATTAATATCCTCCTCCTGTCGAAATTCTCAACGAGGCAACCCTCCAACAAAACATTGTTCTATTCAAGATACACTGCCAAGCAAAAGTATTGGCACCCCCCCCGTAATTTCGAGGGTTTTATTACGGTTCGATCACATTTTTATTACTGCCACAGACAATCAAATGTCCGCTCTCGGATCGGAATGAAATGCCAATGGAAATGAGTGCTGTATTGAAGGAAGGCATGTTTTCATGTTAAAGGATAAAATGTCTACGTTTACGATAAAATGAAGCATTTCGAAGCACATCTGACAATAAGGTTCCTTTGTAGCAGAGTAACGATTCAAGAAAACCGAAATGAAACAAAATGTCGCGATGATTAATGATGAAGTGCGTTTTGCTACTAACGACTGAGCATGAGAAAGAATTACTTGTGTGAATTACAAATGATAAACTGGGGGAAATGCAACACTGTGTGTAGGTTTGTGTAAAATGTTCTATTTCAGGGGCCACTCCTTTTTGACAACTCATGTAACACACACTTACACCAATTATGGTCTGTGTGTGTGAGAGAGAGAATGAGTATGTGTGTGCATGCTGAAAAAAAAGAAAAAAATGAGAGAGAACACTGTTTATTATTCATCCAGGCTGCTCCATCAGCTGTCAGTGAGGCAGAAACGTCGGGCACCATCACTGTCACCGTGACAAGGCATCAGAAGGACGATTCTGCCACGGAGGCCGCGACATCACAGCCTCCGCCTGCCACTAAGGTTAAAGGGCATCAACACTGGTGTCAGCATGGAAATCGCTAACTTTGTTTCTGACAGCTAAAAATTTCACACTGGTCCCAGCAGTGGATCTTCCTCCAGCGGCTTTCTCCTAAGTTAGGATTCCGGCTCGGATGATGCTCTTCCTCGCACTGCACTGAAACCCAAAGTTCATCCATGCTGGTGCAAATGTCCCATGAATGAACACGCTATTGCTCAACCCTGCTTGACAAAGCCTAGAGAGTTATGAGGTCAAATATGACATACAAATATAAAACCATTTGTGTAATTAATATGCACAGTGCTAAACATTAAGGCTGACAATGCATTTGTTTTTTATTAAGGTATTTATTAGGCACATTAGTGTATTCTTACATTCATTTTCCCTTTATATAAAGAGGACCACCACTAGCTAGAAATTATTCGGATACTAAATCTTCCCCAGTAGTATGCTCGTACGAGTCTAATAAAGTGGCAAGAGAAGGAATTACAGGTGTGCTGTTACGGGAAAACGATCAGTGATGGCGTGGTGCGATGTGGCGTGAAAAGCTGTTACTTTTACCATCCCGATGATTGTTTTCCTATAGCATCACATCCCACATCATTCCTCTTGTACCACAGCAATTTATCAGTGAATCCAATTTGTATCCGATGTGGCGGAATCCCTGCGAAACAAGCTAGTTCCTGTCATCACTTATGTCACGGTAGGTACAAATATCTGTACCCACACAAGCCTCGGTTTGAAAACTGAAAGCTGCAGCTTTACCTCTGATTGTTATTAAATGCTGACACTGGGACTCCTTCCACACAAGGACTTCAGAACTCCGTGTCAACAATTTTTTAAATCTGTTTTGAGCGTCCACCATACAAGTCTCTTTTGTACGTTGTTGCTATGGAAACTACAAGGGCACTTGGAGAGCGCGAACATCCAACAAGGACAATGGTCGCTTTTCTGTGATATGCAAATCTGCAACCGCAACCACTTTATATGTCTGGATGTATGCAGGCTGGGCAAATCTAGCTACATACTGGCTTCCGGCCATTAGGTTTACTAATCAACAACACAAGCCTCGCTACAAAATGGCTTTGATAACATAGTAAAAACACTTAATCATTAAGCTCTAGGAATATCCTCACAACAAAAGCTACAACATTTGATCACAATGATGATTTACATCAGCTCAATACTCAATAAACTCAATGTCGAAAAAAAAAAATTTCCCCCCCCCCCGTTTTGCAGTTTATCCTACAGAAGGATAATCTTTGGACACCAAAATCTTGCATGGTGTTTTGCCACTCAGTCCGACCAAAAGGGGCATGCGAAAGTGTGTATCCTCTACAAGTTTTGACACTTTAAACTTTCTGCCATCTACCTGAATTCAAAACGTACGGCACTGTTAAGCGCAGACCGCCATAACGCGCAACATCAGCCAAAGAGAAAACAATTCCCTGTATCCGCCGCATGACTCGGATCCGCTCCAAATTTTAATATGCTCTTCCTTGATCCACGCTACACCCTTCCACCAAATTTCATGGAAATCGGCGTGGTAGGTTTTGCACAATCCTGCTTACAGCCAGCCAACCCACATTGAAAACATTACCTGGTCGGTGGAGGTAACAATGAAGTACCAGGACAAATGCGGAAAAATAATTAGATTCGCATTGCATTGCAGAGTCACCGTCATAGAGGATAAATATTCAGAATAGAGAAATCAACAGCGTGGTGGTAAATACGTATACAGTGCAAGGAAGAGCCACAAAACTGTGTTGTACGGTAACGGGAATTTTTTCTCTTATAAAGGTTTCTATTCACTTTAACTTCACTGCAGGGCTACGTTTCCTCTCGTAAATTTCCCCAGACAACTTCGTACCTTAATCCCTCCTGTCAGTCCACTTTCATTTCAGAAAAGAACGACAGAATGACACACATGGAGTGTCATCTCTCATACCTCCAATGGCCAATTCATTTCTGAAACCTGCACTGCAAAAATGACAAAAGCAGCTTCATTTAGATTTTCCAGGTTCGGGGCTTTATGACAAGAAATCATTTTGATACTTAACAGAAAGCCAGGAGAGAAAAAGACAAAGTCCTCCCTGTACATGGGGAAGACAGAAAAGATTCATTTTTACATTGTCAGAGAAAACACCAAGGGGATGAACTGAGGAATAAAAGTTGTTGTCATGTTGGCTGGGACGATGACTCATGTTTTTATTTTCGCTCAGGAAACAGGTTTTTTGCTAGACATGATGTATTTTAGGTTGACTGGGGAGGCTTTCTAACTGTTTAAAAAAGTGTTTATCCCTAAATCAGGAAACTATTTGGCCATATTAAATCAGACATCAGGCAAACTTTAGCGTGCTGAAGTTTTATTCTTCGTGCACTACTGTAATTTGCAAATAAGTACAATTTTAAAAAATAAAGAACTAAAAATATTCAATTTAGTATCGTTGAAGAAATCTGAGGCACTCAGGAGGGTAATGAATTTAAAAAGCCTTAAGTATCTCCTGGCTATTCAGTCATAGTAACAGATAAAAACATGCCTACGCATTTCAGCCATCAAGGCAAGTCACAACAGCGAAAAAATAAAACTAAGAAAAAAAAAATAAGCATGTTTTTCTCTTACAATGACTGAACGGCCGAGCGATATTAAAGGCTTTTTAAACGTATTACCCTCCGATTTCTGTAACAATATTGAAATGAATGAATTTCGATGGAATTCATCTAAAATTGATTTCATTCACTTAATAGAATTAGTTTGAAAGGGACTCAACTAGCAGGATCCCCGAACTGACGCGCCCCTTTTTGTAAACTCCCACGCAACACTGTTTCTGACTGAGACATTCCAAATTAATTTTTAGTAACATTAAAAAAAACTGACTACATTTTTCTATCTATAGCTACACTGAACGTTGTGAAAAAGCTAGCCTTTACATAGCCGCTATAAACCATTACTCCCCTCACCAGCCTCCCTCAAAGTTATAAAAAAAAAATGAATACGTCCTCTATCCTGAATTTCCTCATGTCTTGGGGGGGAAAAAAAAAATATATATATATATATTCAGTTGCAAAGCACTGACACTGGAGACTCCTTCCAAAAATGTTCAGTTAAAAAGCAATTCCTGCTGAAATCTTAATCACACACCCTTCATTTCCAGAAACCCTGCACAAGTTGGTCGCTATATAAACTTAGATAAATTACAATGTTCAGATATAGACTTTAAACATTAATGTATAAACCTCGCACCCGGAACTGCTCTCAAAGCTGCGGTTATAGCAAATTAATCACCACCTTCAGGCTGATCTGCGCATTTAATAATGCTCTAGAGTAACTCGCTTGTATTTTAGGACCTTACATTTTATTACTTAAACAATTCTCGAGGAGTCCTTTCCTAGAAAGGTGCCAATACTTTTACTTAACATCGCGCTGAGCATTTTACACAAGGCTAATATGCTTGTCTGAATGGAGCTGCAAGTGCATATCGGTGTGTTTATTTTTTATTAATGTAAGAGTGTGTGTGCGGGTGTGTGTGCAGCTTCAAAGCAGAGGAGTAAAGCTGTAGTAATGCGTCTCTCGGGCTCACAGCGGGAGAACACGCCAGGTATTTCCCTGCAGAGCCGGGCGGAGTGAGCGAGAGAGACTGCAGGCACAGCTGGGTGAGGCTCTCTGCTCTAACTTAAACACCTTCACAGACTGAGGCTTAGCGTAGCGCATGCGTGTGTGTGTGTGTGTGTGTGTGTGTGTGTGTGTGTGTGTGCGGGTGGCTGCGGCAGACAGGTAGTCCATTTCTCACTGTGACAATGAAATACAGGAAATAAACTAAAGTAGGTGCTTCAAAGTGCCGTGCTCAGGAACGATCCGTGCTTCACGTATAAACCTCGGGTTTCACGTATAATCACGCTTGCTTGATTCGCGGATTTTACGTGTACGGTAATGGGATGATGGAATGCTTATTTGACAGCGTTTCCGCTTTACAGCGTCGTTAAACGCACATTGATCGCAGGAAGGAACAAACTGCTGAACAAACAAGCCCCTAATGTGAATTTCAATAGCTGGAATCGCTCGCGCCGAATTACGAGAGTGATGGTTTCAAATACTATAAAAAAAAATATTTTAAAAAAAACCCTGCGTCCTTTTACCTGCGGTATTTAAACACAGTTAACCTCGTTTCCATCAATCAAACGAGAGAATGGCTGTGTGGTCCGGCGTTCAGTCGGACGTTCTGAAAAATAATCTGTAAAACGATGATGAGCACCTTAATGCTAACATTTATACTTTTAAACTCTTGAATCTGATTGGTCAGAAGGTGTTGAGTCATTCTCTAGCCGTTTAACCACTACCGCCCCTTGTTTGTTTGAACAGTAGTGGAACCTCTGAAACGCATGCGGACATGCTGACGTTTCCTTATTTTGAGACGTAACGCTTATTTTGAGAACGCACAGCATTTAAGGCAGGAGTCTGCAATGCCAGTAACTGGGAACAGTCAAAGGTAAAGCTTTAACGACATTTTTTCACCACAAGGACAGATGAATTTGCTTTCTGCGGCTTCACGGTGTCATGTCAGGACTTCTAGAAAGACGTTCCGCGTCATTAAATGTAATGGATAAAAAGTATAAAATATCATTCTTCAAGTTAAAAAGCATTGTTGGCAAATTACTGCGGTGTAAGAGGAATAAAGCAAATCTTTGCTTTAGAACTCAGAACGGCGCTAATCTTTCTGCTCAAACGTACAAAATATTAAAGCTGCTCGCAGCATGTAAGGACGAGATACACACCGCAGCCCGAGTCGTGTGGTACACATAGGCATCAAGGGAACTTTCCGGATTTGATCGTGTGGGCTGATAAGCACGGATGCAAAGCCTTCAAAGTTATTTGACGTCATGTTTCCGTCCGTGGACACAATCATTTGTGCGATGCAGGCCATTCAAACGTTTATCATCTTCCCACACACACCATTTCACTTCATTTATATTCAAATCCTCCTGCTCACCTCAACATGCTTTTTTTTTTTTCCCCCTTCTTCTCCTGACTGCATTTATGATTTCTACATAAATAAACGTCTACGTCTTTCCACGGCGAAGTGCTCAATAAGGTCACATCATCTACACAAATAAATTTATCTAGCCTTCAGAGGGGAGTTTAGTAGGTCAATGATTTTCATTATATCCCCCCAAACTGATCTTCTTCTTATGTTATTTGAGTTCAAACCCCGGCAGTTCGTTGGCTGGCTGTACATCCTCCTACTGAGGTCCAAAAAAAAAATAATCACAAATTCACAATAGACCACGGGGCTGGAAGATTTACAAAAAAAAAAAAAAAAAAAAAAATGGCAGCACTGACTAAACATTGGCATGCGGGAGCCATCTCGCCTCAACGAAAGAACTGCTGGGGTCTAAAGTGAGAAGGGAAGTGCATTTTCTTCTAACAAATCCCTTTCTTTAATACATCCTCTCTTGTTTTCAGAAATACAAATACGCATCTTTGTACTCTAGTATAAATAGTGAACGTATAAAAATGATGGCAAATGAAGAGTTGCGGGTTTGAGAATACAGTAAAGCCAGAACCATAATGTATTGATTGAAATTAGATTTTTTTTTTGGTGTAAGAAAAAATGAATCGCAAAAAAACATATTATTAATATATGCATATATTAATAATAAACATATTATCTTAATTAATGTATTAAGATACATTATGGCATTCTATACGTTTCCCTGCGACCGCGCAAACATGCCTGCTTATTAAGCGTCCTGCACGGAGCTAGCCAATAGGCGCTTTCAGACCAGACAGTTCTCGGGCCTCATTGAGACGAACTACCCACCGGCAAGAACTACACACCTTTTCTCTCGTTGGAACGCTGAAGTGACGCAAGTCGGCCGTCGACTGGTACGGCGACATCACTGATTATAATATTTATTATAATTAGTGTCGGTCCACCTTGTCCACCAATGTTTTTGCCACATCAGGACTTTAATTTGTCCATTTTCATGCGTCATGTTTCTATAGAAACGGATCATCCCACTACGCTGTAGAAAGGGGGAGACCAGGAAGTGTCATAGGAAATTCTTTATTTTACATTATAAAGGTTGACTTCATGGTGGAAAATAGTCGGCGATTGCGCAAGACACGTGTTAGAGTGGATTAAGTTATAACGTTGTTCTTTATGTGATGCTAAAAAACCAAGCATTTATCTCATTAAGATTTCTATAGCCGGTTTAGATGGGTGAAAATCCCGTTGCGTTTCCTCCAGAGCGTACAAGCTCGATCAAGCCTGGACTTCACTGGGAGGCCATTTGTCGGTGGATTCTTTCTTAAATCCAACTACAACCTCCGTGAAATCCACACAGAAGTGCAGCGAATCTTCAGCCTGTACAGTCTTTTTAGCATTTTCGGTTTTCTCTTCCTCGCTGCCTGATTTACATTTTTTCCAATCGCTGTATTTCTATTATATTAGCACGCCTGACTAAACTAATGGGTTTAAGTCCACAGGGTGACATGTGATGTGATTTGTTACTCAAGAGCAGTGGGCTCAATCAGCCAATGAAAATGATCAGCTATGGCTCCTGGATGAAACAGGGCATTTTAATCACGCATGCTTTTACTATTACTATTTCACAAACTTGCCTATATTTAAAAAAAATAAAAATAAAATCCCATCGGCAATGGCCTCCCGTCTGGTCTTTGCCCAGGTCCAGTTGCGCACCTCTCACCGCACGTCGTGTAAGCCAGGGTGGTTTCTCGGTTGGTACACAAAAAACGCATTTAAAACATAACATTATGGCAGGATAAACTATCCCCCAGTGATGACTCATTTTGACCAAAACGCCAGATAACACTTAGCTGACGATTTGTATATCCTTGAGCAAAGAAAGAAATACTACTGCTGCTACTAAAAACTATTATTTATTTCGCATTGCACTACAGAAATTCCATTCCATTCCATATTCACAGCTGCGAACACATTTTCAATAATAGCAACTTCCTCTAGACTACAAGGAGATGGGATAATATTTCTAAAACTGTCATTTAGCTAAAACACTCATGGATGGTGCCGTGGCAAAGATAGAAACACATGCAAAGAGCTAAATATAGAGAGGAACAGGACGTGGTGCACGGAATCAGCCGTATACGACGCAAGCCTCCATAACATAGGGCTTATATAATAATATAAAGCTGATATAAATAACTAAATTAAAGATGTGGGTCATGAATCAGATGTAAACAATATATGAACGATCCACAGTGTTCCCAACGATTTGACATTTCTCCCCGCCGGAGAACAAATAAACGTCTATTTTGAGAATGTGGCCACCGGTCTGGTCTGTAGCGAATCGATAAATCTTCACAGCGGACAGAAAATGAGATACGCGCGATCTCGGCGTAGCAGGGTCGCGATACGCACAGCGGTGTGTGCGGATCCGGTTCAAAAGAACAGCGCTCAAATTCTTCGCTGCGCGTTGATGAAAACAAGCCCGTAAGGAAGATATTAAAACTAATCCATTCCTCCGTGTAAATCTCTCTCTCTCTCTCTCTCTCACTAATGAGGCATGTGACTGGCAGATGGATTACTAGGCGACTTTGTAATCCTTTAATTTCTCCATTTAGGATAATCAATCGCTGCCCAATCTTCCCGGCGCTAGCATCAATCAGTGCAGAGCACTGCAAACTCTGGAGCTAATCCTGTATGAGAAATGAAGTTGTGTGTTTGTGTGTCCTCTGAAACACTGAGAATATTGATCAAGGAACGGGTTTCCTTTTTCCCGCTAAAAAGGAAGAATGGATGAGAAGCAGAGTAAACAGCATGCGGTTATAGGAAAAGAATCAGTGACGGCTGGTAGCGAATTACTGTTAACATAATACAAGGAAGCTGATTATTGTCCAAAGACAGGACGTCCCAAAGTGCTTCATGTCTCATAAACCACAGCGGTTCCCCACCCCAACTCAGTGAATGAACAATTGTACTTTTTATCCGCTAATTTAATGTTCTGGACCATCCACAAGTTATGCTGTAACAGCGGTCATTTCTGAGAAACTGGAACGCGCAAAATCCTCGATCCTAAGCACTGTCCTGTGTGGTGGAAAACCTGCACACTTACCAAGCACTGATACTGGAGACTCCTTCCAAACAGGCCTGTTTATACACTGTAAGGTGTGGCGATAGAAAAACGTCTATCGTTTCATATCACCATGGATACAAATGATATCAAGTAAAAAAAAAAAAATGACACTACGATAAATCATGTCAAAACTCCATGGTAAATTACAAACGTATAAAAACTATGAGAAAAAACATTTTCTCAACATTTTATGGAAAAATTAAAAAAAAAAAGTTACAAAAGCCTGGTTGCAGAAGTGTGCAGAGGTATTACAGGTGGCTTATTAGGAAATTAAATATGACCATCGAGATCAGGGTGTGGAAAGAATGTGTGACACGAGGACTCTAAGAATTCGTTTTTATTATTCCGGATCGAAGCAAGTTTTATGTTGGTAACTAACCAGTTTTTAAACGCTGCATGGCTAACGCGAAGGTTCGACCGCCATTATCTTTAACAACCTTATCAAAATACGCACTTATACCAGGTTCATACTTGCGAGGTGCGATCGATAAGCTCCGACTCCGCTCTGGCGAACGGACACAGTGTGGCGTCTGAACTTTCTGATCGCGCGTCGTTTTATTTAACTCTTTTCATATTATTTACAGAAACAGAGGGAACGGAAAATGAAACAGAAAACTATACATCGTGATTTGTATCATTGTATTCATGGTATTCCCACCTCGCAGCCAGGTTTCCCGGGATAGGATCCGGACCAGGATTAATCACTTCATTGAAGGTGAATAAATGATTTCTTGCACCAAGTAAATGTTTATCTAACGCGTCTTGGCGACAGATGCAAAGCGACGATAGCGTATGCCGGTGATCAGTGCACCTCTACGCTGAGGAAGACGGCGCACGGCAGATATTAATCCCTCATAAAAAAATGCACAGCGCTAATTATTTCCTTTCAAATCTGTTCTTCCTGAGACGGAATGGAACAGCCTGTCCCTGGTGAGAAGAACAAACAGAACCACTCAAGAAATGTTCACTTTTAATACAGCACATGCTTACTGATCTCAGAGCGCAGATATCTCCGAAACGGAGTCAGGAATTCAGCCTACGGATTGATGAAACAAACCTGTCTACAAAGGTCAAGATGGAAAAAGGGCAAGTGTCAAACGCACCATCCTCACTCACAGGCCAGGATCTCAATGCACTCCTTCCAATGCTCATCATGAATATAGGTTGTTGTTGTTTTTTTTTTTTAAATCCAAAGAATATTAGGCCAATCTCATCTTTTATTAGGCTTTCTCAAGGCGTGACAGTTTTATTTCCAGGAATTATTCATATTCTGACGTGATGTGCGACAAAATGAAATCGCAGGTCAAAGTTCACCTAGATAAAGTCAGCGCTACCGCGAGCCAATAGCGCGAGCCGCTTCCTGCGTCCTTTCCCGTTCAGTGAATTGTTTTACTCGTATTTGGTCAGACTGTTGCTTTAGCTAAAAAAGCAGAAGAGCGTAGTTTCCACATATCCCCTGTACTACCATAGCAAGGAGTCAAAATATGACCAACCCTTAAATTTTGGCACCTCAGATGTTTTCCATATTCCACTGGGGTTTTTTTTTTTTTTTTTACTGCTACATTAATATGAATCAAATCAAAGGACTACACCTAACCTAGCACTGAAGATCAGAGTAGACTTGATGTACGAGACTGAATGAGTGGGGATAGGGCGGTTGACGTGACGATCTTAATTCGGCGTATGATCTGCTTTTCATTGGAATTGTACATGGCGCTTCATTAAATAAATAAATAAATAAATAATTCTCGGCGCTGTCCAGACTTTGCCCAAGCCATAGTAAAGTGGTAATGGTATTTGAAAATTAGTTTGCCATTGTCTTTAATTGGTTGTAACTAGCCTACACGTTAAGAGATTGTGATTTACATTTCTGGATCGTGATTCTACGCACAAGGTCAGAATATGCCACAATTTTTTTTTTTTCAAATAAAACAAACAGCTTCCTTGCCATATTCTGACCTTGAGAGGATCTAGGAGCAACCACGAAATCCTGGTGAGCAGAGACGCCAGTAATCATGACTTCACAGCAAACGGGATAAATATTTAATAGCACATGACGAGGCTAGATCTCCGGTCTAAACCTTTCTAGTCAGGGTCCATGATGTCAGTTCTTTGCTAACCAGCTTGTTAGCATTTGCAAGTCTTTCAGAGGCCGTACCCCACCAAAAAAACAACAATTTGCTTGGCGACACAAAGAAACAAGCGCCACCGTCTCCTTCTAAAGTCACTTGAGGTGAAAAAGACCCTTAACCCTGTTGTGTTGGTGCATGCTGGGAAAATAGAGCTGCCAGGAGTGTCATTCTAATGAGCAATGCCCGACAAGGGGCCCAGTCCACGCTCGGCTCGGCTATGCACAGAGATGTGCCGGATAATGAGGCTGTTCTCTGGCGCTGGGTGCAGTAGGATGGGGTGGAAACACAGAAAGGAGAGAAGGAGAAAAGGCGAGGGGACAGAAGGTCCTTCTCATCGGTTGTTTCTTCTCACAAGTGGGATCTTGTTTCTACTGTTGTAGAGAGGGAACAAAGTGATGCTCTCTGGTAGAACCCGCGTGACTTCACTTTTAAGTAAGTGGCAAGTCGGGGTGAGGAAGAACACAGCAAATAAGAATTTTGAATTTAAGGACGTCTATAAAGTCTAGCTAGCAATTCTGAGCTGCAGAACCTTTGATCAAAATGATAATAAAGAAGAGCCCTACGTAACCACACGCCAATATGTCTGTAAATGGTTTTCCGATTGTTTCAACAAGAAAGTCTAACCAGAAAGCTAATGGTGTAGAACTTTCCAGATAGGGAAGCACTGATAACATTTTTTTCCGACTGGTATATGTTGCTTTTTTTATTTGTTGATACAGAGATCAAGATTAGTAACCTATATTCCTGTACAATATTGATTTTTTTCCCCATTAAAAATGCCACAAAAGTAGAACCTTCAGCCATGGAGTGATGCTGCCGAGCGTTATTAGCTTTACATGTAAACAACCCGGACATCTCCGAGGCAGCACGTTTCTGTTGTGAAGTGGGCAATAGGTCATGAGTTGTGAAAACACAGCTGGATGGTGGATTTTTATTTGGTGATCCCAAACTTCCATCTGTTACCAATTGTAACACGTCACTCGGCCTGAGTAGCAGAAGCTTTTGATCAACTTCGAATCCAAAAAAATTGGAGCACTGCAATTTTTCTTTGGCGTGAGGCCTGACATTTCCTTCATGCAACCATTGTCACAACCGTGGTAAACGTTTGAAAACGTAATACATCATTGAAATTCATAGTAAACACAAAACTAACAAGAGAATATTGAAACTGAGAATAAAATCTCATGCATTTTTGCCATTTAAAAAGAGAGAGAGAGAAAAAATAAAAACTGTAAATTCAACAGATTCATGGCACAGCCAGAAACGTGTTCTTGGTAAACATCACTTGGTCGTAGAGCAGTGTAGGAACAATTTCATCATTATAACGCATAAGCCTATAACATAGTAACTCAGACGACATTTCATTGAAATCTGTTTACATTAAGTGGCCAGGAAAAGCTAATAATCCATTTAGGCTCCTAGATTAGATTAATTCTTCAACGGGAACTAATCTGATTTCACTAGCTACCTCGCTAGCTGCCTTGAATAGGGTTGGGGTAAAGAAGAGTGGGTTGTGTTACATTTTGAAAATGCACTTCTGATCGTCAAGAACGTCATACTGGGTACGTGCTCACTCACTCACTCACCTATCGCTGTCCATAGACATTTTTTCACCTAGCTACCGTTGGCTGCTGCTGTATGCTGCTAGCTATGAAATCCTTTTACGTTTACAATGTTTTTACCGGGTTATCAGTAATGTTGCATCCCTACTTCAAACCCAACAAGGAAATCCAAGCAACCCACATATGCAATATCAACAGAGGTTGTAAATGGACTTCACCTTGAATTAACGACTCCAGTTATTGAACTTCATTCCCAAGTGCCGCTGTAGCCGTTACCAAGAGGTTAAGGTGTGAAACGCATCACTGATGTTCTCCTGAATGTGTTCTGACAGTAACCTTTAAGAGCTCCTCTCCAGGAGGAGGAAGTGCCGTTCAAAATCAATTTGTCCTAAAGTGACTATCAGTGTACCTCTTGCTCAGTCGGTCTCTTGCTCTCTTTTAAACTCCAAGGGCTATGATCCAGCTCTCCATACAAGGTGAAGCTTTACGCACCAGTGTGCGGTCACGGGAATATCGTTTTTTTTTTTCATGGCTTATCACTCCTCAGCGGGGCTCAGCAATCAGAAGATACCCATACATCGGTGCCCGGCATCGTGTATCTGGTTAAAGAGCCAATACGTTACCCGTAGAACTGCCACTGTGATGATAGCAGGTGTGCTATCAGGACGCTGTATGTTTCTGAGTGGATTAAAGAAGCAACTTAATTCGTCTACAGTTGGTGTTCCGAAGTACTGACACCTTATGATTAAGTAACACTGCTTGCTTCACCGAGTTAAGAATGCTCCTATTCATGATGGTTAATTAACTTATGCCAGTTAAATTATGGAGATCTTCTTCTTTGTTCTTCTAAATTTTCTGAAAGCAAAATAAGGCGAATTTCTGAGACAATGCACACCAGCAGTGAGATTGAGAAAATAAAGGACAGGCTATGGTCTTATTGAAAAGAAGGAAGACGAGTAGAGAGACAATATTATAGAGAATTTTAATAGGCTACAGCAAAATAGCTTGGGGATGTTTGTGCTGCGTCAACATGAATATGTGTGGCGACTTGGGAAAACACTTCACATGCTGAAACTGTCATTTTCTTACTATATATAGTCGGTATAATTATATATAGTGTATATAAAGTTGTATAGAGGCAGACTGACTTTTTAGCACCGTTTGTTAAACTGGCTCCTTATACAACATGATATTCGCAGAAAAACTGTTGGGAGTTAATTTCATATGATTGTATTGATAAAAAAAAAAAAAACTAACAAAATTACAAGAAATCTCTCTAAAACTGTGCAAGATATTCTGTACATCTGAATCAGGTGATTCCTTGCCAAAGCAACCGTTTAACATCAGCACTGACATCCAGACCCAGAAACCAAACCCAAGAATCTATCAAACAAATGAAGGTCAACAGCTTGACGGGAATCATGACGAGTCATTTCCCATTCTGTCCACATGGCCCAGCCTGGTCTTGCATCCAATTCCCGTCTTTCACACATATGGTGGCTAATTAGCTCGACTGTACGCACACAAACCTAATCCACATCGTTTTTAAAAGTGTTTCCGATTTCATCTTTAATTGCATATAAAGAATTAATCTCCACATGTGTTTGTGTGCACATCCCCTACACCCCATACAAATCCTAAAAGGAGAAAGCATATAGAAGAAAGAAAGCAGGGAAAGAATAAGCTCACAGGTTTTCAGCCTGTTCCCTTGCTCACACACCACCTGGCCCATTACTCTCCCCTGTGACGCTTCTGGGTTATGCAGCATTATCATCATCATCACAAGCTCTGTGATGACCCCCTTCCCCTATTAGCACTGTTTGCGCAAAAATACCACAAGCTCCTACACCTTAATCAAAAGCCTGAGCTCTACAGCACTGCAGCCTTAGACGACTGAACAGGATTCATGAGTATCTTTCTGAAAGGACAGACCAGTGATATTTGACACCAAACCTCTGTTCACTTTGAATAAAGAGAATATTTGAGATCGTGGCCAGTTGCTCCAAACATCTATTATGGCTGTGTCCAAATATCCAGGTCCATTGTAAACAAAATGATTGATTATTTGGTATTCAGAAAGGCTACAGCACACAAAGCATTATGCCTCTCATTTACTGTCTGGAATATATTTCATCAAACCTATTGAACCAGAATCAATGGCGGCGCTGACCATGTTCACAGAGAAGCAAAGATTTGTCCTTGAAAGGAAAAATATCTAAGCATATGGCTCATCCATGAGGACTGCAAAGTACCAATCACGGTCACTGCAGAATATTGAAAGACGGTTCTGATTTGAATTTGACCTGGTATTTCTCAAATGATAAAATTGTAATCTGGATAAGTGAACCTGGTGAAATGAAATTAGCTTAATTGCATGTGCCACTGTACATATGGGTGGCAAATTAAAGAAAACAACAAATGGGAAGCATTTTGCTTTCACGGTTCTGCTTGTTCAATAGATGCTGCACTGCAAATCAAGACAAAGTCCGTCTGACATGAAACTTTTCTATTCTGATGGCCGTGGTCTCTTCCAGGATGACCCCGCCTCCAATCAGAGGACTCACTGAATGACCTGATGAGGATGAAAATCATGTACAACATACAGTACGCTATGGCTTTTGCAGTCACCAGATCTCGACCCAAATGAATGCCTATGGGAAATTCTGGACTATGATTTAGAAGAACGCCGTTCCAGAGACATGCTGAATCTATGCCAAGGTGCAAGGTGCGGTTCTATCGGCTCATGGTTTCGAATAAACTTACCCTCTGTTTTTTTTCCCTATACAAATCACCGTTCAGGTACTCATTATGCATTTTATCCACAAGAGAAAAAAATTAAATGAATGAGGTGTATGATAATGATGTAGATCATATGTGATATACACTATCTTGGTTTGCATGCGGTCAGTGGGACTAAAATGGTCTAGGGAGCAAAGAGGCACAATACATTCCCAACAATATCCGATACAGCTTCATTACAAGTATTAAATAAAGCAGTTACAAATCAGGTACCTTGGGTTTACAAATTAAGCCCTTTGTCCACTATTAGCAACACTACACACACAGCATTTTTCAAATATAGAGCATTCATTTCTGTGTTATCATTCATTGGTTTATGACCTACAACATGCTAATAAGTTCAGAAATCCTGTGAGGTTTTCACTCCTACAAGCAGATGAGAAGTCACGACATTAAGAAGTCTAAATGTTAACAAACACCAGACTGTAGGCATGTAATGATTCTCCCAATTCATGATTCCATTCACAATATTGAGTTCATGGTTCGATTTTGCCATGATATTTAAAAAAAAAAAAAAAAAAAAAAAAAAGATAGAATTTTATTACCAAAACAAAGTTTCTTCATGAACTTAAATCTAACTTTTGCTAAAATAAAAATTATACTTTTGTATCATTTTCTTAATAACCGACAATAATTTACAAACATTTCTGAAGGTTGGAGCAAAATATAATAGCCTATTAATAAAATATTAATAAATATAAAATTATTTATAAAATATTAATTTTAAAATTTTGCTTTTAATAATCATTTATGGACATTTGTGAAGGCTGTAGCCAGTTTAAACATAAACCAACTATCTCCATGTGCTTGTCTTTTCATTGGATTTCGCAGTCTGTAAACAGAAAGCTCTGATTTATTGTTGAAGTACAGTCAATCTCACAAAAGCTCTTTCCAATTTTAGAGCTTGTTTTCACGTGTTCTCGTGGTGTTAGAGCGTTTACTTTGGCCTATGGTGAGGTCATGTGCATGCCCCCTATTGTGCCTTATTTTGCCCTCTAATTGTGCTGTCTAAACAAAACAGTTACAGCTAGGAAAAACAGAGAGATTAATCACGGTTAATTTTTTTAATTTCCATCGATTCGAACCATCATAAATGTATTTGCTGATTTCTTGATGCATGATATATGGTTACCAGACTGTGCCATATTTATCAATCATTTAATAACCTTGTGTGTGAAAGTTTCCATAGGGCAAATCAAACCAGAATTCCCAACAAATTTCAGAACCAACTAAATTACCATGCCTTGTGACAGCCTCAAAGAAAGCTGAAAGTCTCAAAATGACAAATGCTGAGTAAGTACCTCCTAAGCACGGCATGTGCTAAATCTTCCAGTAACGCTGCTCAGCCACTGCATTGTGTCAGCTACCGTGAACACTCGCCGACTCTTCGTCTTTTTACAGCGAAACATTTTTCCATTCCTTTTCTTTTTATAGTTTTGTTTGACTTAAACTAAGGACTTTGTTTTGGATTCATTAATAGAACACAACCATGTTTCACCAAATTTCCTTGTGAAAATGAAATAAACAAACTATTTAAACTTGACAGAGTAATCGTTATATAAATTCCCCCGAAGCCGATCAGTCCTGTTCACGTTATTTTATTACATTATACGGAAATCTGCACAAACTCTGGAGCTTTTATAGAATACAGCTGGAATTTCATAAATAACACATTTCTTGTGTAAACACCCTGGCGACCGATTTACAAATAAATTAATTTGAATCCAGTTTGATTAATGAAGCCTTCTGAACATTCGGTAAGACGTTCAGTAAAGCTGACAATTACTAAAGCATTTGCTGTTTGTATAATATTTATATTCATTAATTCTCGATTTAGTCTTATCGAAAAAAGAAGGCAAAGGAACGGAGCAACTGTATTACGCTCATAACACTGCGGATGAGGGAGGGAGGAGTGAAGGAGGGGGATTCACCAGCAAATATACACAGCAGGAGATGAACAGATGATTTCATTTTCCACACTATAGACAGCCACTCTGCTCAACTGCTCATTTAATGTGGATTATATTTTTTTTTTTATGGAGCCTCGTTTGGTCTGATAATGTAATAAAAGAAGAATTATACTTGCGTTAATTGTAAACAGTACAAAAGCTCGACTTTATTAGTTGCCTTATATAGTCACAGACTGGTGTCCTCAATAATAGCACGGGAATTTCTGCATATCAGCCCGAACGATTTTGCGTCCACCTCAGGATGAATGCGCACGTTTTACACGCGATATATGGAATCATCAGCTGAGAGTTTTGTCAGCCCTGCCAGAGAAATGGCTCTGTTTATGAACAACATATGCACATTATGCAGTGTGCTCTGAGTGAATGATTTCACAATAGCTTTAAGTGGATGCCAGTGCAAGAAAGAGAGTGAGGAAGGCAGAGAGAGAGAAAAAGGCAGAGAGAGGGAAAGGCAGAAAGAGAAAAGGCATCCATGTGTGAAAAAACAGACCTGTTGCAGAAAGCTCTGTGGGCAAAACCAAAGAACACCCACACAAGCACGTCTGACTCATTAAACACACTGCCGGCTCTTACCTTTGACAATGCTCTGGCCCTGCAGCTGCTCCCGTGGGATAAACACGGTGTAGAAGTTCTGGGAGAATCCGGGTCTGCATGGATCCACCGTCAGACCTCCGGCACTCCCCTGGGAAAAGATGCGAGCGAGGAAAAAAATCAGCTTGCATATTTTTATAATTAACATGGGTTCTTTAGATTTATTTTGGAATGAAATTAGTTATATCGTTATATAAATTTTTATTTCACATTCATGCGTCACTTTTGTTACAGGTTTCCTATATTACCCACAACGCTACTCATAGCGGTGCCAGTGGAAATAACCCTCGCTTTATCTCTAGCTAAAGAGTCTGCTGCAGCGGCGCTTTAGTCCTGTAGCCTGTCCAGCTCTCTCACCTCTCTCCTCATCTGAACACCTTCCAAAACATCATGCTCGTCATCTCGGTGATCCCTAACTAGCCTTGTATAGCTACATTGCACTCCAGCATTCACGCTCTCCACTACTTCTACGCTGCGTTTCTCATCAATATAATACTGAAATGGCGAGTAAGAAATCAAGCTGTTGCTTTTTAGAAGCTAACACCAAAACCTGGTGGCTTTTTCTTAGGTTTGAGATTGATTACATTTTTCTTTTCTCTCCAATTAAATGCCGGTGAACCCGGACCTGCGCTGGCAGCGTTCGCCATTTCATATTCTTAAACAAATGAACGGTAAATAACGACTAACACATCAAAGAAATATTACATATCCGACATGATTTCGAGTGGGCTATTTCTTTAATATGAAGGTGCCTCGCTTCCTATTCATATAGTCTATCAGACAGTCATGTTACAGTGATCTATAATTAACCAAGACACAGCTCTGTGCACACAGATAATCGTTATAGTACGTCTGAATGGTGCTGGCATTTTCTGACTCAATTTTCATTATCACAAAGATTACACATGATTAATCCTGTGAAAAGAATTGTTCAAAGTGACAGTCTTTTTTTTTTTTTTATCTCACTTGAATTGTAAAATGATGGACTGGCACATGATGACACGGGCAGAGGTCCAATCACTGACCCTTTAATTCACGTGCCTACAAATCTTACACCAAGATACAGCCATGTCAGTGGCATTATCCATGTCTGCTATAAAACTGTGAGAATCTACAGGCATCCTTAAAAAGGCAGCCTTGCTGCAGTCTCTGCCAACACTCGGCAACAATGCACGCGTAAGCAGAGCAACCAAAGGCCAGTGTGCTCAAAAAGGAATGCACTGGTGGCACGGAGCCATGAGCGCGTAACCATGCTAGTGGTGGTGCAAATCCCTCTTCAGGAACATTAACAGATGTTCATTTGTGCAGGACGATCAACACTGCCAAGCATGCAAGGAGTCAAGTGAAGTAAATCAGCACATCTTGCACTTCAAGTCAATATAAATTATGATACCAAAATCTACTCTAGCTTGTCACTGGGATGGCACTATGAAGCATACCTTTTATAATAACGCTTAATTTATTCCATCAATCATGTACCTTGCATTACTCTACAGTTACCCATGCTCCTGAGGAATACACAGACCTCTATTTCAGAACAGGGCGTGTGGGTGTGTATGCTTCCACTTGTGTGTGAACAGGCAACTGTCACTACATCTCGTCAGACAGGTGATTCACCTTTTAAATAAAATCACGAATAAACCACGGCTACCTTGAAGAAGTGTGTGATCGACATATTGATCGACCAATCTCTCGTTCGCCGTCACGTTCCTCTTTACAAACCCACAGAATGAGGGATATAAAAGACCCAGTGCCCGTGACTACCACCCAGCATGCATCTGAACGTACTTCAGGTGCTGCATCTTTCCAAATGCCTTCATTCATTTCAGCTTTATATAAATGTCAACATCACTTCAATATTGCTGAACAAGGAATCTCCTGCTGTGCTTGCATTTTGTAAAGCTCTATGGTGCTAATTCAAATCAAGCCCCATCACTACAATCCTTCAATCCTACAATTAGGACCCAGTGGAGGGATGCACACACGCATGCAGAACACGCAGGCTTAATCAGCAGCCTAAACGCAACAATTTTCTTTCTTTCTTTTTTATTCACTGCACTGCACTGCACTATGAGCTTACACAGCATGCAGGCAGCGCGCGCATCGCCGCATCCTCTGCACTGGGGATATGAAGAGGGGGAAAAAAGTGCAGGAGCATCGCATCCCTGTACTGCAGCTCCGCCACGCGCGCGCGCACCAACGCGCACACGCTTTACGTCTACATGTTCGCTTTGATGACTCCGTCACATTCTTACAAACTAGTTTTCTCCATTTACACAAACGCCACCTCGGATGCAGCAGAAAACAGCTACATTTAAAGAAACACCAATAAATAAACTACAATCAAACTAAAGTAAGTCTGTGATTAATTGCTGGCGCGCACGTGAACTTCATTAATGTCTGATTGGATGCAGTCTTACCAGTGAGCTTTTCAGGAC
>JAQQZX010000016.1:14111812-14148357 GCA_030068355.1 Notoglanidium maculatum | reverse complement strand
TATTTTTATCATTTACTATTTACTGTTGCTCTCAAATGCATTAAGAAGGAAAGAAATTCCACTAATAACCTTTTATGCCAGCAAGCGCTCAACTAAGTAAAGAGAAACAACAGTTCATCATTATCCAGTCTCTTTTAAAGTCATAAAAATAAAGAAATAATTGAATGAGAAGGTGACCCCAAACTTTTGACCGGTAGTGTAGGTTTATTAATCAAGATCATGCGAAACAGTACAAGCTCCTATCAGCACAAATATCCTTCCAAATCAAAGTACGAAATTCTGCCAAAGTCTCGTTTCTTTCAATGAATCTTTTCATGGTACTGCTCTGCTTATAGTTAAAATGCAAAAAAGTCTCACAGTATTTATCTTGGGACTGAAATAAATCGGCTTTTCGAAGCCTTGATATCATTAGCTTCTTCATCTCTACATGTTGAGCTTCTTCCCTGAATGTATGCACAGTTACCACCTCAATCATCAAAAGAAATCAAAAGCCAAACCAGGTAGTTTGCGAATCAGACAAAGATGACGCAAGGTGCTCTGTGCAGACCGATTTGAAAGTTGCTGACATCTGACAAAAGAACAGAGGACAGGAAAGTATAGCGAGGTATTTTTAATAACTAATAACTCAACTAAGAGGTGGAAAGGTTTAGAAAGAAGCTCATTTATTGTGCCTTTGCCCATTACCTTTATCTGCTGTCTGTTATTTATTTATTTTCTCAGTCATTTATTTATCACCACCTCTCATTTTATCTCCATGGGCCTATGGAGAATAATTTAGAAGCAGCTGCTGGTTATAGTGCTATTGTTCTTCCCAAGAGACAAAAAAAAAAACCCTACTGCATTTCCTCTGTTTGATCTTTCAACTAAATCAATAGAAGAAATCATTATTGCAGTTCAAGCTGCATCATAACTATTATTTATTTAGGTGGAGAATTTTAATCTAACCCATTACCTGACCCTGATCACAGTCAGTTAATATTGGGCTTTATTTAAAGAAGCTACAAAACCGTGCTTAGCTTGATTAGCTAGTTTGTTATATGCTGAAGACACAGTACATCAATATTTTCTACAAAAATACTGTATACACACTTATATAAACACTAGACTCGCAGAAAAGAGTTTCATTTTAAATAAACAAAGATGCAGAGGGCTTAGAAAAAACAAGTTAGTTGGCTAACAATTAGCATGCCAAGTAACTTGAACCACATTAAGGTTGTTCAAAAGTCAAACCCAAATCATATAATTAATAAAATCACAAATGAAATAAGCCCACCCAATGTAAATAAATTAAAAAAAACATTTGTTCTCATATTAATCAACTATCAATCATTAGAAATTTAGATTCTAATTTGTAAACTTAACCAAAAAATCCTCGTAGACATCCTGCTGTTAACTACATATCTATAGCAGGCTAAAATCCTCTCAGAACACGTCAGGTTAGCTCATGCTGGCTAACTGGCTAACTACAGGAGGGAAAATAATGAGCATGTGTTAATATGACTTATAAATCCTCTCAGGAAACGTGTCAGGTTAGCTCGTGGTAAATAATTGGCTAGCTTTAACAGTGAAAATAATGAACATGTGTGAATATGACTTACAAATCCTCACAGAAAACATGCCATTTTAGCTCCTGTAGCAATGAAAATAATAAATGTGTGAATATGAAAAAAAAATTCTCTCAGAAAACCTGTCAGATTAACTAATATTAACTAACTGGTTAGGTTTAGCAGTAAAAATAAGGAACATGTGTCAACATGAATTACACTTCCTCTTGAAAAGTCAGGTTAGCTCATGTCATGTCATGTCAGCTCCTGGTAGCTAACTGGCTAGCTGTTGCAATGAAAATAATAAACATTTGTGAATATGACTTACAAATCTTTTCTGAAAAAAATGTCATGTTAATTCATGTTAGCGAACTGGCTAGCTTTAGCAGTGGAGATAGATTTAGAATTTCTCTATTAAATATATCTGAAGAGATCTCACCATATCCCTTGCAAACATGAGGATTGCTAAGCAGTGACTAGATGACAAAGGCAATGAAGTGAATTTTCAAATTGGATATATTCCCTTAGATTTTAGTGTGTAGGTTTTACACACATCATCACACACCCACACACAAACACACACTGGTTTAACATCATAGTAAGGAAATTCCAGTGACATAATGCTTAATGCAGTTAATTAACGTTATCCTATACCTGCACCTAAACCTACCCTTAACCTCAGCAATGAAAAGGAAACTTTTATTAAACATTAAAAAAAATCCTTACGAGCACCTTCCAAATTTTTTCCAAACACACACACACACACACACACACACATACATACATACACACAATATTTAACTATACATTATTTATTTGCATTCTTCCAGGAACATGGCATTTACCAATTACAATAGAATTAATTCAAAATGTACTCTCATTATGTAAAACCTGCTACTTTCACATAGAATGGTGATTTAACATTGACATACCAGGGTGCATTATGCTTTTTTTGTCCAACTTTTTATCTCAAGTGTGTGACCTTCTGATCTTCTTTTTTTGCCAATTAACCTTAAGGTTCCCTGCCTATTACCTCCTTCCTCATACCAGCCACTCCAGGGAGGCCAAAAAGGTCATCAGACAACAGGATACAAGTGACAATTCCACTAGCAGCCCCCTTTGTGCATGGTAACTCTCTTTGCCATTTGGAAGCAATGTTCGGTTTGGCCCACATCACTCGATCACATTGATCCCAATGTATATTAAAGGCTGTAGCCAAACAAACCATTACACACGTCCTCTTACAAATATTCAGTGTTAGTCTCTAATGTGCTATGGAGATAAGGTGGGAGAAAGCTCAATGTTGCCGTCATGGTCACATATCCCCGTGATGATACCAAACACTCCACCCAGTCCAATGGGATCATAAGAAATGGAAAAAGATTGTAAATGGTCCCAGTGCTCGCTCTCTCTCTTTCTCTCTCTCTCTATCCCTGACCCTCGTACTCAGTATACATACATGTCATTTCAAACCCATCATCCAATGCACTATTGAGAAAGTCCTTCATCTCAACACATGAAAAGCATTCGAAATTCTTTAAGTTGATGGTGAAACAGATATAGACAACAGAAGAGAAGGTGAGTCCCAGGTTCATTTGGCATTGACTCACATCATAAGTGCATAAAATTAAATGAAAGGCATGCCATCAAGGGTCCATCCTCTGAGACCTTGTTGCAACATATGAATTGAAGTTGGCTCATGCAACCCCTTACTCCTTACATTATAGGATCTTATAATCCAGAGAGTAAATTTTGCTTACACCTCCCACTTTGCTCTTTTTTTAACGACTACGCTATTCCCAGTGTCCATGCATTATAAAACAGTTCTGAAAATGGGGTGCCAGTCTGAACCTAAGTGAAAAGTGTTTTCAACAACAATGGAGACCAATTTTCATTAATATTTGATTTCCAAGCCGTCGACTGGTGAGGTATGGTTCATTAATGACTGTCCTAGGCTGTGCAAACAACAGTCCCTTTCTCCCTCCCACTAAAGGAAAGATATTTTCCCCTCCCATTCTGTCTGCTTAGATGAACCTCACTGGGGAAATTAAAGGTAAAGTTATCCTTGCTCATTAGTCTGGATAAGACCCGTGATTAAAGGAGAAACTCACCAGGACTCGCCAGCCATCTGGGTTATCCAACATCTATCCATCTATCCATCCATCCATTATCTATACCACTTATCCATCTGGGTTGCAGGGTATCTGGAGCCAATCCCAACTGATTTCGGGAGGGAGGCATGGTACACTCTGAACTGGGCTTATACAGAGACAAACAATTCACACTCACATTCACACTTATGGGCTATTTAGAGAAGACAGTTGATCTAATCTGCATGTGACTGGGGTATGGGAGGAAACTGGAGCACCCAGAGAAAACCCACACATGCATGGGGAGAACACGCAAACTCCACACTGAAAAGCACCCAGTCAACCTGCAAGTTCAAACCCAGAACCTTCCTGATATGAGGCTACAGTGCTAACCACTGCACCACTGTTCTGCCATCATCCAGCATGTCCAAGCTTCAGTTAGGTTTGCTAAAAGCAAGTTAGGTTTGCTAAAAGCAATATTACTTCCTAAAACAGAATCAGTCATCAGTTGTTGCTCAGGTTTATCAGAAACCTGCTAACAATGTAGCGGAGGCAGGTGGAAGCCAAATTATCCACATTTCTCCTGTAGAAAGCAAAACATGTGATTGTTAAGGTTATGAACAATACGATTGGTATAAACTGGTTGTATTATGGAATACAAGAAAAAAAGTCAGTAAAGTCATGGCATTCATTTGGCCTGTTTTAAGCTAATCTTGTCATACTATCTGGCCAAGTAGAATGGAAGAAACTAGTTAGCCAGGTGCGAGTACCAGTCTAACTCTCTTCCTGGGAATTTCGAACCATTCTTGCAGCAACCAATCAGGAAGTTACTATATGTGGCATGTCGGTATTTTACATGTTTATAATACGTTAGAAACTTTGATGGAAACAAAAACATATGATGAAAAGTTTTAAGGTTAGATATAAAAACTACTGACTTCCACCAACCATAGATTCTACTGCATGACCTGGAGATGATTTCAAGATATAAACTAATCATTCTGAAGTTCACTTATAACTGTGTCTGCAATGATTAAATTAAGTCTGGTCATCTTTCACCATTTTTGTCTCACCATGTTGTTTTAGAGTGAAAAATCACTTCAAGATAGAAGCTAACTGTAGAATCAAGGCTGTTGTTATGTGTGTATCTTACAAGGGAGCGCTGAACGTCAGTATGAAACTGATATTCATGACTAATCTGGTCTAATTATTATTCAATGTATGAAGTAAAAAGTGCAAACTAAAATCAGCACGAACTTGCACAATGCCTCCAGATACAGCAGATACGTACCTCATCCTGATTTTTTTCCTCCCCCATTTATCGCTATAATTAAACCATTCCAGGCAACAGTCTGAGTGATTATCCGAAGTGGGCGAATACGGCAGCCGAGGCGTTTAGAGAGAATTCTTTTTCCTCACAGAAAGATGAGGAGAAAAAGAATCTGTTTAAGTATGAAATTAAGAGTTCAAAAGTGTTCTTAATCATGCAGTTATCGTTGAGGAAATGTGCGGGTAGGAGATGGCTGACAGTGCGAATTACCTTTTATGGTTCATGAAGGATGTGGCACCAGATGGGGCCGTGCCTCTGCAGTCCGATTTTACCGACTCTCAATGACACAGAGAAAGGAACCAATGAAAGCAACAAGCTTGTCTTTTGATGAACAGTTTTCATCTCTCTTATCACAGCTTACAGATCAATCACACTTTATTATTTTTGTCTGCCTTTCAGCAGTGATTGATCCTGGTATGGAATAGTAGGTGCAGTGTTCTGCTGGGAAAACTAAATGTCAAAAACCAAAACACTGAGCTATAATTGGGAACTCGACAAATCATTTTTGGTTAGCATCTGTGTCTCTTTGGCATTGTTAAATGCAGGTTATTAAATTTTTTGTTACAGGGAAAGAATCACACATAAAATAGCTTGTAAATTTTACTACTGCTATAAGCAGCGTTTCAGTGAATGGGTTTCAGACTACCATATGGAGAAAGACATCTAGAACGCCACACATACTATAAGTTAGTTCAAAAATATACAGTAGGCTACATGTTGTTGATAGTGGTGCATTGTCAGTTTTCCAAACAGATGGTCTAAACTAGGAATATGAAGGCGTGATGGTAAGTTTTGTTAATAGTAAGCTTGCCAGGAAGGATCTGTTTGAGACTAGAACTGAGCATCGAGACTGGGATCCTGTAGGATACAACTTAAAAAGTCGGGAGGTTTTTATTTTCATCCGGCGGCATGAAAGCAGTCAGATATGAAGCTAGCTGAAAAAAAGTAAGGCCACATTCATTACACATACATTTACAGAGTTCGTTCATTCATCCTAATTGCGTAGTCTGGGTTGCAGTGGTTTCAATGAGGCTACTTGTTTGTTTATATTTTGGGAAATGGAATCAATTAAATTTGTTCGAAAATATAGTGGGCAGATACAGACAAAAATAAAAACTGCTTAAGTGCAATTAAAAAAACCCAAAACAACAATATTCCTACACACGTCTATACTTGAGATTAATTATGAACTGCAGTGATGTAGCTGAGGAACTGTGGTTGTGGAACTGACGGAGCCAAAATTCACACACCATGCTGGCAGTGTTAAACCCAAATACAAATAATGATATTTATAACACTAAACCGGTATGAATACAGATAATGACATTGCATTAAATCCCTACTATAAAGTAAACAGTATGTGGTTTTGGACATAGCAATCTCCCATTGGTGAAAAAATTGAGAAAGCTCTGACTTAATTAACCAGATAGTAGTGAATCTTCATCCGCCATATGTCCATGTCTTTCACCACTCCATAGTTTACAGGGTCTCTCCCCAACCACCCTTTTTCCGCTCTTCACTCTCTATTTATTCACCACCCATACCTCCTCTATCTCCATCCCCCTTTTTGTTGTACATTAAAAAGACGGAACAGTGTAATAAGGTTCGAGGTTTAGCTACAGGTTATCCCGACCCTGCTGAAGCTAATGGGTCTAAAATGGAAAACTCTCATCAGAGTGGTGAAGAAAAAGCAGCAAGGCAGCTGCAGATCCATTCCAGGGCTACGTGACCTCAAATACTCATTCAGGGTTGATGCACTATTATGAAAATAGTGGTGTAGTTTTCCTTCTTCGTACTGTTCGTTTGGAGCAGTGCAACCTCCGAGATTTGCAGAAAATTCTGATGAAAAATGTGGATTTTTTTTCCTGCATCACATCATCCTTCCTTTTCAGAGATCGAACTTTATCATCACACTCCAACCATATTTGATAGTCCGTAGCTTTTGCGGCGAGTACAGGGGGTAGAAATGAGGTTCCTTTGCTGATTTGTTGATGGTGTGAGGAGCTCGACAGTGTAGGGGAGGAGAGGAAAGAACCGAGATGGTTTGGAAACCTTACAAGGTCAGGTACCACTGGATGGAGACCTTTGGGCAGTCCCGGGACCTGCTGCAAAGATCATGTTTCACTGTCTGCTAGGGATTGTTTTGGGATCCCCCAGGAGGAGGTGGTCAGGGACACAGTAGTCTGACATTGTCAGCCTGATGCCGCTGTGACCCCCCACCATGAAAATGAATAAATAAATGAATTAATGAATGAGCTTGCTTGTATTAATTTGTTCAAATCACAAGGTCTTGTAATTTATAAGGGGAAAGATGAGTTCACAATAAGCCTATTTACATACTAATGTCAGATGAGGGGGACAAGGCATTTATTTTTGCCTGGCACCTAATTTAATAGAAGCGATAACCATCTTTAATTTCTTTATATTTCACAGCTCTGTGAGCTAATGATAAACGAATGCGGGGAGCTATTAATCTTAAGTGTGAGCACAGAAGGATTGAGACAAAGAAAAGCAGGAATGAGTCAGTACACGGTGTATACTATACAGTCTCGCAGAACACATTACACAGTTGGTTGAGTGTTCTAGATTGGCAGAACTTTCTGGATCTAGAACATTATAACAGAATGGGAAGGAGTTATTATCATAATAACAGAGAGATCCCTCCATCTCCTACCCACAGGGAGCTGTCATTAAGACAAGGAAGATGAATCGCTTGCCAAATGAAAATCACAAGCAGAGATAATTATGACAAAGAGGGCCATAATTGTTAGCACATTGTGCTATAGAATAAAGATGGGTGGAACCAAACAAATGCTAAACAACAAATATATCGACTATATGTCTATATGGACTAACTCTCATATAAATTGCTCTTTTTTTTTTTTGAAGTTACTCCCTCTCCCCTGGAAATAACCCTTGATAAATCAATACAATGTCAGGAGAAAACAACTTCACCTCTTCTAATCCTGTTCTCCCAGAGCGGCAGAGTGCATTATCTGAGATAGAGCAATTAAGCACTTTCTGATAGGAACTGTTTCTTGTCAAGAAAGAATGAGGGTCAATGTTGAAGCTTCCAGAATCCTAATTGCAACTGCAACTTTAGATATTTCCATCTTCTTTTATAAGCATGTTGAAATATTCTTGACATTCAACCATAAACATTAATCGGCCATCAATTTAAGGTTCTGAAGTGAAATCCGTTACGTTTAGCAATTACAAACAGTCTCTCACCAACCTTTCTTTTTTCTTTCTCTTGGGCTACATTCACATGCAACAAGCCTTACTGTTCAATTCAGATTTTTTGCTCAAATCAGATCTTGACGGTTCACATTCATAATTACAAGTGACCTGTATTTAACTGTAATGTGAATGCATCTGTCCTTCAAAACAGCACACGTGTGCACGATTTTTGCATCGGTGTAGCATAACAAAAAACATATTTGTGAGACAACACATGGTATTAAAACCAACAAAATGGATGCACTGATAGCTAACGTATGCATCGCATTTTGCCCTGCAGGACAGCTAACAGTTCATCGGGTGTAGCCGTGCTGCCAGTGATCTGACGATTTGTGCTACCTCGTCGTAAAATGCAAATCAATAGCAGAGAATAAATTTGATTTCCACTGTAGCTTCTAACCCAACCCTAAGACGTAAAGATTAAAAATTTTAACTTTAAACCTAACACTCAACCTCTAAGCAGGATATCTCGATAGGTAGCACAACAGGACAGAACACTGTCCTTTCAGCACATGCGTATAGGCAAAGAGCCACATGAATTCTGATCTGTTCCCATTCACAGCGCACGGCCAAGAATCGCATACGTATTGGATTTTGGACGACATATGAAAGTGACTCAAATCTGATTTGAAAAAAAGCTGAAAAAAGCTGAAAAAGATCAGCTCTGTGTCATATTAAGGCAAAAAAAAAAAAATCAGATTTGAGCCTGGTAATGTATGTAGCCTTGAAATCAATAATATCAAGAAAATATCTCAATACATACTGCCACTTAATTTGTAAGCTCAGCTGTCAGGAAAGATGCATGCTGGTTTTACGTGGCCTTATTAACATCTGTCTTAAATAGATCTTAACAAGACTTAAAAATTTCAAGCTCCATATGGAAATGATCAAAAGAGAATCCCTGCTCTGTCAAATACACAACAAATGAGGACGTAGGAGAACCCTTTAAGGAGATTTAGACATTTCATGTGAACATTTAGCTTAAGGTTAAAAGGTCTAAGATTTTTACAGATGAGAAGTTTAAGCTTCTGGATGTGGTGGTATGAAAAATTCACGCACACGAAAAAAAATCATGCTATTATATTGTTTTAAATTTCTCTCCTACTGGTATATTATCACACATGCAGCCTGATTTCATAAAATCCTAATAAATGTTTGTTACTATACATACTATTACTTCATAATGTGGAAGCTGGGATGTTAGGCCCACAAACATTCAGCAATGATGCACAAACAGTGCATAACTAAACAGGCTGAGATGACAGCTATGTAGCAGATAACAGCCTCATTGAAATGTTAATAGATCACTTAATGAAGTATATGTTTTATTAATGAGTATGTAATATGATTACATTCATTTGAGCCATCAGTCTTCCGTTGCACGAAGACGGGGAGTCAGCGGTAATGAAAACTGTCAACCAACAGTTCAGCGGCGGTGTTCAGTGTTAACTCTCGCTGTGTATTCACAGGGAAGCATACGGCAAAGAGCTTATCAAATATGTATGCGAATGTGCTGGAGTTTGTTGAGCTGACAGAGAAGACAGAAAGCACAAAACCACATCCATTAAGCAAATTCAGTCAGCGCAATGTTGATACACCACCCCCTTCCTGTGAGAAAACCAGTAAATGAGGAGTTAATGGACCAACCAACCACTGGCAGGTGCATGATAATTACAAAATTTGCATGATATTTTGCATTGCTTCTTAAAAAAAGGTCAAAATGAGACCTTTTGAGATTAAAATCCAGGCACGTGATCCAATTATATCTCAGCGACATCATCTTATTTTCTCTCTTTTATCTGCCATCTCTACCCCTTCAGTCAAACGGGTTTAAATGTACAATAGTTTGGTTTGAAATACAGTCAAAAGTTTGGACACACTTACTCATTCATAGGTTTTTCCTTATTTTGACTATTTTCTACATTGTATACAGACGACATCAAAATTACGAAATAACACATATGGAATGTTATATGGTAAAAACAAAAGTGTTAAAAAAAAAAAAAATACAAAACATGTTTCATATTTTAGATATTTCAAAGTAGCCAGCGTTTACCTCGATGACGGCACATTGCACACTATTGGCTTATCTGAACCAGCTTCATGGGGTAGTCACCTGGAATGTTTTCAGTGTCGAGGTAGTGTTGATATACAGTAAATAGCCCTATTCGACAAATGTAGGAGTCCATATTATGTCAAGAACTGCTTAACTAAGTAAAGAGAAACCGCAGCCCATCACCACATTAAGTCGTTAAAATAAAGAAAAAATACTGAATTAGAAACCAATTTTCGACTGCTACTGTAGTTATAGAATAAAACACCTTGTGTTATAAGAAAAGAATCAACGACACGGTGGAGAGGGAGTTGTTTTTTTGCTTTTATACCTCAGCAGCTATTACAATTTTTCATTATTGTGTAAATTGTACATATTTATTACAGAAAGATACAACGTGCTTTATCCATTTATTGTTACACGTAAAACCACAAGAAAACTTCTGATTGTTCACTTCGTGACTACGTCTTCCATCAAACTCTGCACTCAGTCATAACTACCCAAACCTTGTTTAAGCATTTATGGACACACTAATGGTGCCTTAAAATGTTGACCGTGTTCACAAGAAAAGTCCATGTGAACGTCCCACTCTTGTGTTATTATTGACTTAAGTGGAAATTTTATCTAAGCTCGCAGTTCATGAGTTTTGACATGTTTTTTGATGATTTCAGAAATGGCAGCGGCCATGGAATCATATTTTTCAGTGGATGGGAAGTTAATTTCGGCTTGCTAAATTGTTACCGTTAGCCTTGGTGGCTTCTAGATGGCGACAGCGGTCCATGTTGCCATTGCCTAGCAACGGTGTTCTCACGACGACTCGCCACTTAAACGCCAAGCATTTTGTGTACACAACTTCCCATGTTGCGAGTTCCATTTGAAGGCAGCATAAGTACAGGTTTTTGTTCCGTTTTTTGTCAAGCCTCTGTTATGTTCTGCACGTTGTCGTGTTTATGTTCTTTTGTGTCATGTTTGTTTTGCTCTTGTATTTGCACTCGCTTTTGCTCTTAATTCTCGCTTCCTTGCATGGTCGCATTCATTAAAGGAAATTCTGCACTTGACTCCAGCTGTCAAACTATTACCTGTCACTTTTTTCCTCTCTTGAATTTAATATGACAAATAATCTTCTAAAATATTATAATACTGATATATATTGTAAGGTAAATAAAAACTGCAAACCCCTCCATCCTGAAATCTTTCCAATGCTGGAAAGCTTCCACACTGGAGACTCCTTCCATAAATACAAAATAAACGTGTCCTCACAGAAAACTTCACCATCTTTACAATTACACACATTAAACTTGTCAGAAAAATTTGCAACTTCCGACTTGGATTCAAGACTTGAACATCGTTAGGGTATAAAATTATTTGCATTTTCAACAGCTTGAAATGCTGAGCCAGACCTTCCGAAACACCACTCCATCAATACGACAAATCGTTTTAAAGCGATGAATTTATAGACTCCTGTGTGAGGATATGCACCACCGCCTGTCTGACATTAATTATTTCAAAAACAATTTGCAGGAAGTGATTATTAATCCAGAGGTGCAGGTTGACTTCCAGTATGGAGCACTTGTAAAGGCTGGATTTATCATGTTGACATTTTGCAGCGTGGACGTGCTGCTCCGAGTTCTGGCGTCTCACTCTTTACTGAATACTCCAACTGAGTGATGCTGCATCTTTCCAGCATTTGTTTTGCATTACAGCTCTCCCTATTTCTGTTTAGCTTACACTGACATGACCTAGATATAATAATAGATTGTATAGATAATTGCTATTGTCTTCTTTAAAGAAACCCGGCTTTTTATGTCAACATTTATATTATAAAATTAACTATGTATTCTCGCACCATTAACACATTTATACATGGATGATATTAAATGCATACACTTGAAGAAAATGTCCTAGACAATTCTTGATTGGTCAGAAGGTGTTGATTAATTTGCTATAACAGCAGCTCTGATAGCAACTCCAAGGCAAATCACAGTTTTATATTTATGAGTTCATTCTTATACATTCTTGATTCTATAGTAACTTATTCTATATTTGTTTAGTGGACACTTAATACATGACGCACATATAACAGCAACAATATTTGGGGCGTTTCATCACAAGGTCTAGTCCAGAGTCCAGTTGGTTAAAAAATGAAAAGTTGGTTGGTTTATTGGCCACTCTACAGTGATGCTTGAAAGTTTGTGAACCCTTAGGAATGTTCCTTATTTCTGCATAAATATGACCTAGAACATCATCAGATTTTCACACAAGTCCTAAAAGGAGACAAAGAGTTATAAAACAAATTAAAAAAAAAAAATTATTATTCAATTATTTATTGAGGAAAATGGATATTGGATATATTACACACACTGTGAATGGCAAAAGTATGTGAATCTTTGCTTTCAGACCCTCTTCAACTAAACGTTTCCGGTATCTGTTGATCAGTCCTGCATAGCTTGGAGGAATTTGAGCCCATTCTTCTGACAGCTCTGGGATGTTTGTGGGTTTTGTCACATGAACTGCTCACACAACATTTCTATTGGATTAATTTCAGGACTTTGACTTGGCCCTTCCAAAACATTAACTTTATTCTTCTTTAACCATTCTTTTGTGGAATGTCCAGTGTGCATAGGGACGTTGTCTTGCTGCATGAGCCGTTGTCTCTTGAGATTCAGTTCATGGACAGATGTCCTGTTATTTTCTTTCAGAATTCACTGGTATCATTCAGAATTCATTTTTCCATCAATGATAACAAGCCACCCTGCCATGGACGCAGCAAAACAGGACCAAACCATGATGCTACCACCTCCATGTTTCTCAGATGGAAAAAGGTTCTTATGCTGGAATGCAGTGTTTTCCTTTCTCCAAACATAATGTTTCTAAATTTAAACCAAAATTTCTATTTTGGCCTTATCCATGCACAAATATTTTCCAATAGCCTTCTGGCTTGTCCACATGATCTTGAGCAAACTGTAGATGGGCAGCAATGATCTTTTCGAAGAGCAGTGGCTTTCTGCTTACAACCCTGCCATGAACACCAATCTCCAATCAAAATCTCCTGATTTTGGACTCATAAGCATTAACATTAGCCAATGTGAGAGAGGCCTTTAGTTGCTTAGATGTTACACTGGGTTCCTTTGAGACCTCGTGGACTATTACATGCCATGCTCTTGGAGTGATCGTTGTTGGTCGAGCACTCCTGGAGAGCGTAAAATGACCTTGACTTTCCTCCATCTGTCGGAGTGTGGATTGGTGGAGTACAAACTCATTAGAGATGGTTTTGTAAGCTTTTCCAGCCTTATGAGCATCAACAACCTTCTTTGTGCCATGATACACTTCTAGAAATGTGTTGTGAAGTTCAGATTTTGATAGATCCATGTAATTTAAATAAAACAGGACACTAAATCAACACCTCATGGTCATCCCATTGACTGAAAACACCTGACACTAATTTCACCTTCAAATGAATCGCTTATCCTAGAGGTTCACATACTTTTCCCCTCACAATTATGTGATATTGGATTTTTTTCCTCGATAAATAAATGACCAAGTATAATATCTTTTCTCTTGTTTGTTTAATTGGGATCTCTTTACTTTTAGGACTTGAAAATATGATGTTTTAAGGTTATATTTATGCAGAAATATAGAAAATTCACAAACGTTCAAGAACCGCTGTAAATCTTCACTTCATTATCTTTTGTTAATCATTTGTTAAATATAATATAATATTTTTAAGAAATGTCTTGATGGCAAAATTCGCAAAAATTATAGGCAGGTTATTTTTTTCGACACACTCGAAAACATTTCACACGGCCTGATCTCAGAATTAACTTTTGCAACTCATTTTGTGGTGACCCCATTTATATAAGGAGTCCTCAGTGTCAGTAAGTTTTACTTACCATGGTCTCTGCTGTACTAGTTATTTACCATATACGAACTTTCTTCAAAGTTTTAATTTGTGTCTTTCAGACAGACGACCCAGTAACAAAAGCAGAAACAAAACCATTACAGACCTGGTTAATTTTCTTAAGGTAGAAACATTATGACCTAATCCTTCTCTTATTTAGCTGGCCCTTTCAATTTGTCTCTACATACCGGGAATACTTTACATCGTAAAAGCAGTTTCTTTTCTGGTTGGAATTCTGCTCACAGTTTGCTGGCTATGCAGACAAATTAGAGCTCAGAGAATACTTTAATTGCATAGCTGGCATTCCAGAAGAAAGTATGGATTTGTGCTTCATGACTGTCTATGTCTTATAATAAGAGGAATGGGAAGAATGTGCGATAGTTTTCTAAAAGAAATACCACCATATTCTGTGTTTTCTGCTCAGTCATTAATGTTCCTAATTGCTTTGCGGCTATAATAGCTGAACTCTGGTGGTGTATCTCAGCGGGGACCAAAAAACACCTCAATCAGGCGGAGAAGGAGCAGATTTAGAAACAGGCCAGTCGCATTTACAGCAGCCGCGTAAAGCTTGACTACTCATTTTGTACATTCTGCCTGACCCTGTCCCAGAATTTCAGTGTGTGTGTGGATGTGGGGGAGGCACAGCGAGACAGAGCAGCTGGGAAGATTTGCCACTTGAGTAATGGGACAAATATCCACACCTCTCTCCGGAGCTTTTCCTCTCGAACTAGCAGGCTCTGCTCAATTAATCTCCTCTGATCTTAATGACCCTGGAAGGTGACTCGCCAGATAATACACAATTACACTGGAAACTGCTGCTGCCAATTAAGCCTTGAGGTGTTCTCTTTTTTTTTTTCTTCCCTTCTTCTTCTTTCCTGAACTCTTTCCACTGTCCCAGAGCACCGGGCTGTTTGTGATTTCATTAACAGCCTTCTTATAGGGGAAATTAAAAGTGGAGCTCTCCAAAGTAGGAGATCAGATCTTTAAACAATGGCTGTCTGCAGATTAAAACAGGAGATTATTGTGGGAAAATGGCTGTGGGAGAAAGGCTGCGGAGCTCCTGGACCTTTGCCCTGTGTAGATGTATGAACCGAGTCTGTAATACTCAGTATGTCTACAAACACACTACAGTAAAGGTAGTTACATAAGACATTCAAGACATATTGAAATTTATTTTTAACCCGTAACCCCAAAAAACCCCTCTCTCTGTTACTGACTGTTATAAAGCACTAACAGTGGGGATCCCTTCCTTAAATAAACATCTCCTTACAAATAGTTTCACCATATCAGTGAATATGCATTTTCTTTGTTAAATAACAACACATTTTTAACCTGCTCATTATTAGGTTTGGATTTCTCTGCCAACACACAGAATTAGCCTCTGATATTGAAAGGCACACCGATAGGAAAGTCACACTTTCTAATCAATTAGATTGGAGAATCCAACAGTGGAATGAATTCATTTAATGATTATATATAATCCATATTGCAAAATATAATGGCTGACAGACACAGAAGCTTATGATCAACTGGGGAACACATTATTTTAAGGAACACATATTGAGGGTTAACTAATGTCTTTCGTTAAAAAAAATGTTTATTTGTAAACTCTAGAACCTTTAAGAAAGAGCGTGATAGAGCGAGCGAGAAAGAGAGAACGAAAGAGAGAGAGAGAGAGAGATACACTCTATTGCAGGGTTCTACTTTGAACCCCAAATGTACACATAAAATCTCTTCTGGGAAACAGAGTAGTCCCTTCCAACGCAATTTCAGCTCCAGTTTCTCAAAAATAATAATTGAATCATGAATGGTCATCTAAATATTGTCACCATGGCTAACAGATATAAAGGCACGGCACCGTTTATACTAAACCTGTGGCCCAGCACAACGTTCCTCTTCTTAAAATCTTTTTTTGGTGGTTAAATTTTAATGACTGCATTCTTCCAAAATGCTCCACTTGTTAAATTTTAATGAGTAGCAGGTTCATTTACAATTCTGTATTTCCCAGTGTCGATTAGATGTACAAAAACAAAATCATTTGCAGTTGAGACGTACTTCATCCCACTAAGCTACAACTAGAACATTCCCTTTTCTAAAATACCCTGTGTTTGAATGTTAATTAGTTGGTGTTTTTCACCACCAATCAGATCATTAATTACTTTTTAAACAATGATGCAAGTAAGAATGTAACAGCCTGACCGACTTTGTGGAGGCAACAGTGGCATAATTTAGACAGCACACATTAAAAAAAATACACATTAAAAAAATCTCAGCTGACCAATTAAGCGCTCAAATGGTAATTTAAACGGTCATACATACATACGTTTTATTTATATATATATATATATATATATATACATAGTGCGTGTGTGTGTGTGTGTGTGTGTGTGTGTGTGTGTTGTGTGGCTGTGTGTCTAACAGGTATGGTATATTAGAGCTTGTAGCACAACTATTCATTCATTCATTCGTCAAAAATCAACTGGTCATGAGTTCTCAACAACAACACGGCCATTTATGACAATTAATCAATTACATAAAATAACTGCAAGCATGCAAGTGAGACTTCCTTATGTGCAAAAATAGTACAAGTATCTAATTTTTCTTTCTTCTTACCAAAAACCAGCAGCATTCTTCCACTCTTGCTGAAGATATTTGTGGAAAAAAAAAAGCTAGTAAAATTTTTTTTCTTACATGTTTAAACACTGGAATCGGTTCAGATGTATACACTCAGCTCTACGATAAGAGTTAGTAGTTTTCAAAAGCCTGGGTGTAACCTGTTGTACAATTGTAACACGCTGACATAATTATAATTACATCCCGCTTCAGAGGCTCTCAGACTGCTAAGAGCAGCAAAAGGTGACAGAACTGAAACGGAAAAGACGGTCACTTATTCCTGTGCATGTAATAATGGAAAGAAAAAAGAAAAGAATTGTATTGGTCGAATTCTGTACAAAGCCTAATGCCCTCCCAGCAGATTTGCCCCAATACCCTCCATCAATCTTTTCAAGCCATATTTGCAAACGAGCCACCATCGTGTGAAATGTCTGCTGCGCCCCTATGTGCCAAGCTGTGCGGGTCACTGAGAATTGAGTGTAACTAATGTTGCCTGGCACCCTTCTCTGTCTCTCTGTGCGACTTTCCCTGCCGCAGTTGCACCCTGCCATCTGTCCCCTGCCACCCTTCAGCAATCCAGAACTTTCTCAGCAGGAAACGTTAATTATGTTTACATGCACTCTCTTAGACTCCTGTTCAACTTCTGAAGTGTTAAAAAAAAAAAAAACCGGATTGCTTTAAATTCCAACACAATCCCATTTACCATCCAAAAAAAGAAAGAAAAACAACAACCCAACAGAAAATGAACACAAATTCAATTCCAGCTAGTCTAGACTCTAACCTGTATGTCAACGGTATACCGGTGCTTGCTGGAGATAAGGTGCGCTAAGCAAAATCTCATCAGGAGATGTATTAACCCACACCCACTCACCCACCCACAGACACGCACACATACACACACGTACACCCCTCCCCTGAAGCCAAATGAATCACTCTCTCTGACTCAGTTACTCAGCAATAAGCTGGGAATTGATCCACAGCTTCCCTCTGACCTTTCAAAGCGGCTGCGTAGCAAGGAGCCTTTAGACACAGCTGCAATCAGAAGAGTCAGATCAGTGAAATGGCAAGTGGCATGTGTTTTAGACAGCAGGGAAAAGATCGACTTAAGGGGGGGGTGAGAGGGTGCAGGTGCAAAAACAGAAATAAGGAGTTTAATTTGAGTTTATCTGAGTTGTGACTAAGAGAGCTAATTAATCAATGCATATCATGAGGAATTGTACAGCTCTACATGTCAGTTCTGTGATATTAGTAGCAAAAATAAATGTAAATATTTTTTAATTTTAAGCTACAGAAAAATATTATAAACATGGAAAAAATAAACATACTTATATGCTTACATGTCTGCAACCAGCGTAATCCATAGAGTGTTTTGATCCTGAAGACCATATCATAAGATCTTAAAAACTTAATTTGGCTATTCAAAAAAAAAAAAAAAAAAATTCTGTATGAAATTATTGCAACTCTGTAATATATAATGTTATCTTATATACTGTAAAGAATTATTCCTTATATTGTATAAGGAATAAAAAAAACAGAGCCATTTCCTGCTATTCATAATCAAAGGAGAAATAGTGATTTGGTCTTTTTTTGTTCTGTTTCTAACTAATTATGTCAGACCACTAATCCCACCCATGAAGCTTATAACTTTCAATGGGTTTTTTTCCACAAAAAAAATACACTTACACTTATGTACAATGACTTTATACACACAGGCAAAGCGCGACCAGGCTTAAAAGTAAAGTTAGGCACAAGTTAGAGTAGCTATAGTACAGTGTTTATCTAAGCGGGGTATTAGCAATGATTTTTCCGATTCGAGAAAGCAAAAGCAGGCCCACGTGCCACAAAAACTGCTTCAGTGACTGAAGCGACAGTTCAGCCACAAAGCACCAGGTCTGGAAGAAATGGGTATGTGTCCATTACACATAGATATGATATTTTGTTTTAAATGTAATATAGCCTGCACCTTGTGTTTAGATACAAGGAGTTAGGTCTATAAAGCCCTTTATCTTTATGTAGCCAATACTGAATGAGAAGCTAACTGTTTTTATGTAATAATTGCTAGGTACCACAACATTACCGTGCCACAATGCTGAACCTGGCAGCTCATTACAAACAGATAAGCTGAACAGCTGTAACGTGAGATGCTGCCTAATGTGGAACACGTGTTGTTTCACAGGGCGAATTAGCCTAAAATTTTGCCTAAAATGTCCCACCATAAGGCTAATTCACTCTATGAAACATAATAATAAATGAATATTGGTCAACAGAGAGAGACGGACAACTTACAAACAAACAGTTCTGGTGTAAACTAGCCTTAAGGATTAATGTAGCTTTCCAGTGAGATGAAGAGGAGAAACAAAAGCACACGGCAGGTGCAAACCAAAAGCAAGACTATGCAAAGACTTGATTGTGTAGTAATTGGTAGTAATCGTATCATGGAGTGTCAGAATCCATGACAGTTAGGATAATTATCACGGATTGACAAATGTGAGTGGTTTAGGGACTCCCTGATCCCAAACTTGTTCATGTATTATCAAATAGCTGATATAAAAAGTACTTGCAAGCTGCTATTATTTTCTGCTGCCAAATTCTACAAAACATCACAGGTGTTCCAGCAGTGTACATCAAGAGGTTTGCATCCTGGGCAAGATCTGTCATATCAGCCACCATCATATGCATTATAGAGGTGGCATGAGTGTTCATTTCTATTAGTTTAGCAGTAATTCCAAAAAAAGTATTAAAAAAACTAATCATTTTTTTCCAAAGACTTTTTTTTGTTTTTTTTTTGTTTTTTTACAAAGGACACAAAAAACACATCCATCCATCATCATCATCACTACTGCTTATCCATTGCGCGTTATGGGAAAGCTGGAGCAAATCCCAGCTTACTTCGGGTGCGAGGACCTGGACAGGTCGCCATACTATACATGCAATATTTCCAGCTAAAATGCTTTTTTAAACTTCATGTTAAGGACAAAAATAAGAAAATCTGTGTAATAAATGTGCAAAACAATACATCTGTGTATTACAATTCTACTCACTGCAGTGTTTTTTCATTGCCCTGACTAGTCGACTCTTGCCCAGTGACAACGTGCAAATATAACTCATGACATAAAACATGCTAGCGGATCAGATTCGATCCATTGTGTACGGCGCGACACTGATCCAGAAATTCAGTCATAATATTTAACCCTGACCGTGATACTCCGTATCCAGTCAGTGCATTCCTACTCTCATAGCAATCCATATGATGCTCATAGCATCATAATGGTGAACTTATGCCAAAGAGAAGCGTGAAAGTCATAAGAGACATCTTTTCCTCCATTCATTACACTTTATTAAGTAAAAGAATGAAAGAAAGGATGAATGAATTAGCAAAACTGATTAGTGCTTCTTGGATGCACACTTGAATTTTCTCACATTTAGTCACTATACCCTCTATGAGGACAGCATGATGGCATGCACCAGTGGACTCTACATTGTTCTTCTGGCAGGCCAGAATGAGGTGAGGATTAGTGGGTGATATTAGAGCATTCACTGTGAGGCAGAAATAAAACAGAAAGATGATCCAGACCTGTGAGATGGCCATTGTCTGGCACCCGGAGTCCTTGTGTGAACTCATGATGGAATCAGAGTCTCCTTTCAGAATGAATTGTCTGAAGCCCATGGCCTTTTTTTTCCAGCTGTCATTTCATTGTGTCTCAAACATAAACCAGGTTAGCAAACTGGACACGGTTTCAGCCAAAGCCATAATTTGGCTTCCCAATTTAAAGCAACTCTTCTGGCATTATGCGTTGGCGTAACCGGTTATGTTATGATCTTGTCTTATTAAACTGTCTGCTAAATTCAGGTCAGTTCATCAACACAATGAGGCCATTGAAAAGACTTGTTTTCAAAAAGAACAGTGAAGAGTTGATCGATCAATCATCAGAATAGAGAACTGGAGTAATAGTCAGGGATGTATCTTGAGGATTACTCAAGTAGATAAGCAAATAAAATTGCTTTACTTCTTGATTTAATGAATAGATATGTAATCGATTTTTGGACAGCAAGTTTACCGCATAGCTTTTTTTTCCAGTCCTCTTATTCAATGTCGTACATTTCTGTTTTTCTTTTCACTCCTGCTCCCACATATTCTTCTCCTTTTGTAAATATCACAACGCCCCAAAATGCAGCCTGAAAAGAGCACAAGGGTAATTTTCTGAGCCTTGTAAATGGTTAGTGAATAACATGGTACTTATGGTTTCCAAAGATAAAGAAGGCTTATCCTCTAATTTATAAAGCTATTATCAAAGCTGCCTTCCTCAGTCATTTGAATGCTTGTTATATTTATGTTTTATAACATGAATTAACCAAAACTAGGCAAAGTTAAAGAATCTCTTTACTCAACGGCAAAATAAATACTCTGGTAAAAGTTAGCAGAAACGTATAAACCTTTAAATTTACTAAAAAATTTTTCACTTACAGAACTGCTGCTCACTTTATGTCTTTTGTTTCTTGCATTATTCGGCGCACATGAGCACATAGAGTCTGGTGTGCGTGGAAAACCCCAGGAGATCAGCAGTTTCTGAAACCAGCCCATCTGGCCGGCACAGTCAAAGTCACCGAGATCATATTTTACCACCATTCTGATGTTCGATGTGAACTTTAACTGTAGCTCTTGATCTGTAAATGTATCATTTTACTCATTGTCTTGCTGCCACATGATGATTGTCCGACTGGGTAATTGTGAATGCACAAGGCTATAAGCAGTCCTATTAAAATGGCGGTGAGTTTAAGTTGCTTCACTACCGCACAAACCTGCATTTGACAGATGAACACCTTCCAACAGTGCCTCCATAAATATGTAAGAATTTACTTCACATTTTAATGGCATCCTCTGTATGAGGAAAAAACATTGTTTGCCATAAATACTTAATAACTTGCTCTGTAGTGAAAATGTACAGTATATTATACTACATCCCACCCAAATATTTATTTCATACCTGCCATTTTACAATGATGGTACGATAAAATACAGAGGTTTAAAAGTTTATTAAAATTCAATGTGGATTAATGCTTTATTCAGGAAGTAATACTAAAGTTTTCTCAAAGGATGCTTATTATTATTATTATTATTATTATTATATATTATACAGTTTCCTAAAGATCACATGGACAAGCCAGAAGGCTACTGGAAAAATGTTGACTTTTTGGTTTAATTGAGAAGCGTTATGTTTGGAGAAAGAAAAACACTGAAATCCAGCATAAGATCCTTATCCCACCTGTGAAACATGGTGGTGGTAGTATCATGGTTTGAACCAGTTTTTGCTATATCTGGGACAGGACGGCTCGCCATCATTGATGGAATGACGAATTCTGATTTATATCAGTGAATTTTAAAGGAAAATGTCAGGACATATGTCTGTAAACTGAATCCCAAGAGAAAGTGGGTCATGCAGCAAGACAATGACCCTAAGATCAAAAGTTGTTCTACCAAAGAATGCTTAAAGAAGAACAAAGTTTTGGAATGGCCAAGTCAAAGTCCTGACCTTAATCCAGTAGAAATGCAGTGTGAGCAGTTCATGTGACGAAACCCACCGACATCCCAGAGTTGAAGCTGTTCTATACAGAGTAAAGGGCTAAAATTCCTCCAAGCTGACATGCAAGAGTTACCGGAAATTTATTTAGAGTTATTTAGTTGCAGATATTACTGCACAAGGGGAAACCAAATGTTCACATACTTTTGCCACTCACAGATATGCAATATTGGATCATTTTCCTCAATAAATAAATGATCAAGTATAATATTTTTGTGTCATTTATTTGATTTGATCATTTCCATTCATTTTTAGGACTTGTGTGAAATCTGATCATGTTTTAGGTCAGATTTATGCAGAAATGTAGAAAATCCTAAAGGGTTCACAAACTTTCAAGCACCACCGTAGTGAAATGTTGCAGAAAATTGAATCCTTTCTTAATTTTTTTTATATTCATCACACACCATTTGCTTCAGTTTTTAAACTGTTGTGACCAAGGAATTCTTTTACAATGGCCTATATTTTTGTCCGTGACAGGAAAATCAATCAGAAAATCTTAAAGCTGGCTTAAGGCTAACAGGAAATGACATAAAATTCCTAACAGGTGAAGTGCCCTTGCCTTTATGCTCTTCCACAGATAAGAAAGGAGCTCAGCAGAACTCCTTGTTAACACACTGTCCTTACTCTTAATCAACAGCACTTGAGCTGAGATGGATCTGAAAGACGCCAACCAGTTGAAGCTGTTCAAGTTGTGGGTAATTGTTGAAGCGTTCTCAGGTGTACTTAGATTTTCCAAAACTGAGTAAGATTAATAGGATTTTGCTGCTCTCAGAATGCTGTGCTGATTGACACCTCGTACATACCACTGATGGCTCACACTGGTGAAACTGCATTATAAAACCCTTTCCTCCTCCAAGCCAAACTTTTACAATTAAAAAAACTCGTTTTTTAGAGTATGACATGAATTTTCAATGTTATAAAGGTTAAATTCAGATGGAAAGACCCCCAAGGCCTTTAGGGATCTCTCACAATTCAACCACAGAATTCCACCGTCATCCTCTGGGTCATCAGACTCTTGGTTATATCAAGTGACAGGCTTAAAAGGTTTCAGAAAGGAGAGACGCGCAGACAAATAAATGGAGACAGAGAAAGAAGAGAGCGATGAACTTGCAAATTATAGCAGCAACAACAGTCTACAAAACCAGAGAGTGGCACAGGCACTTTGGGTGCAATCTAATATTGTTTCAGCTAGCTCCAATTCCACTTTCCATCACAGGAATCATTTATTCAGCTTCGCAGGTTAAGTACAAATGCTCAGAGTGCCAGACAATAGTGTCCTGGTTGGTGCCATTGATGGAGCAAGTGAATTTTGTAAATATTGTTGTATTGCTTTTGATTTTTCCAGTATCTGTTGTTTGACTACATGTAAGGGGTGGATTAGACACGCTTGGCTGGATTTGCTGCTCATAAATTAAAAAAAAAAGACGTTTTCTTTCACCACCATAGGAATGCGCTGCTATTAACCACGGATCTTACCTCTTTGGTTATCCATCAAGGAATATCCATGAATTTGATGAGGTATCGTTAGTGAAATCTTATTCACCCAAGGGTCAGTGATGCTTTCACTCCAAGCAAACAGGAATGCACATGATACAACCAATCCATCATTTGAGGACCAACTGATTAAACAAATGGAATGACTTGAAATTGATGGTGAATGAAATTATTCACATCAGGATCATCTTAAAGTTCCCCAGATCTGCATTACGCCACATCATGAAGAATCTTCTAGAAGTAACGGATAATGAACCTTACCTGGGCCTCGCTCATCTTTTGGTTTAAACGTCATGCACATGTTTGATTGTGTTTTTTGCAATGAACTTCCCAAATATAATCCAAGTGTTTACAACTTTGTGGGGTAACTTACGTCGTTACTTTCCCCCGTTGGAATTTGCATCTCTACCATTATTCCCTTTTAAACCATTAACTTCACTGTCTCACATGGATCTCTACACACATGAATATTACAACCTTATTGATTTTTTTTTTCTTAATCCATGGACATAGGCTTGCAGCGATAGTGCTTGAAATGTACTGTAGCTCCCCCAGGTTATTATATCGTATATAGGATCAGACCTCTAAAAAGATCAATAAATGAAAGCGGAATTAACTCCCACTTCAAAATCCACTTCCTACTAATGTCAGAGGCTGCTCGTCTCAGCTCTAAATATGAAGGGCATATCTTCTAAGCGCAAATGAGAACATTATTCTTTATTCTTGAAGCTGGTATGAATCAGAGTGTTATTCTATAGCCTATATTCATCCTTCACCTTTAATGCTTTTCAATCCTGCATCATCTGTACTGCACTGCAGGAATTCAGGAAAAATAAAAACTGTGCCCACTTGTAGCTAATTCTTCGTCAGTGTGACGCTATCAGTAAAATATTGACTTTGGAATTGGAATTGAATCATCTCATTTGGGCCTTAAGGCACATATATATATATATCTCCAGAGTGTGATGCTAAATTACCAAAATCATTGGTCATCCATGGGTTTGTGAAGAACCCAAACAAACAACTGACAATGGAATACAGAGATTGACCTTAATAGTGCGGATTCAGACAAGTAAACATGCTCAGTCATTTTATAAAAACTGCTTCCAATCCACCTGACCACGCTAGAAGCAAATTGCTAACTACACTATTCTTTATACGTGAGCTAAATCAGTGCCAGCCATTGACCGGCACCAGTCTACTGAGTGACAAAGAACAGAGGAAAGCATCTTTTCCACCAAGAGAACAGGACCAATTAGGTGCATTTAGACTCTTGGGTATGGATGACTGTAGCTTTATTGGGATTCAAACTAACAAACTCGCTTATGCTATGACAATGCAAGCCAAAAAAGATGCTCAGATGGATTGGTAGTAAACTGTATACAGTATGCTTAAATAACAAGGAATAAGTAAATAAGTAAGTAAGTAGCACGTCACAGTGACAAATAAAATTTCATTGAAAATAAGAACAGTATGGTAAAGCCTATATTGCCTTTCCCTGAATAAGCTTCCTGCTGTTGCTTGGGGAAACTAAATCAGCACAATCAACAATGTTTATGTTAAAGAGGACAGTAGACTTTGTCTTGATTAGCACGGTCTCTATACGGCTCTATTCTCTTTACTACACATCAACAGGACATGAAATTCAGGATGCTCATCTAAGAGGATTGCTCATTATCCTGTTCACTCTTCTGAAGGTCTGACTCCTCTATTGTAATGAGTGTCCTGATTAATGTAAACTCAGGCTGAGTATATCCCATAAATAAAGTGGTGCTCAGATGGTTGTGATTATTGCAAGCACTTGTTCTTTTGTGGGTCTGCAATGGGGTCTCTGTTCAGTGAGACACAGAACAGTCCTAGTGATACATCAGTGGGAACGGACCAAAGGGCATCCATATAAGCTGCCAAACCACCTCAACTGGCTACTCTTGATTCGGAGGAGCAGAGCTCCAAGGTTGTCAAGCTTCTTACACAATCATGGCGAGAATGCCCACCTTACAGAACCCCCTTTTTGCCACCAGAACTTGCAACTTTTCTTTTGGTCAGTACCCAAGACCATAGACCCTCATAGACATGGACTAGTCTCTTGATCCAATTCAGTAACACTGGATGACATTAGATACTTATATTTGAAAAACGTTTTGGTGACTCATCTTGATGAACCACTTCACATATGTAAGCATGTTTTAAAACCAAATATTTGTTTAACTGTTAAATAATGGTTTTTCCATTGGAAAGAGTAGGGGTTATAACGGTTTATTCTGAATTGGATTGAATGGGTGCAACGTCTTCATACAGTATGTCCATATAAGGAAATTCATTAGGATGCTGAGGCATGTCCATGGTGTGGTTACACCACAGATCAGCAAGCTATCCTGCGTCATGAAGAGGTCTCAGATGGCATGGTACTATGCATGAATCAGCTCTAGAGTGGTGTTAGACAAGTCAAACTGTCTTGTCTTAGAGCCTCACTGCTGATGTTTTCAAGTCCAGAGAATATGTGGCTCTAAACAGGTACCATTCTGGTCCATTCATACCATTCATATGCAAGTCCCTGGTACATTTGTTTTTCAGATCTTTTTCTTCCCCAATTGTCAACAACTTCTGGCACATAGCATTTCAGGAATTCCTCAAGCTTGACCAAGAACAAACTGCTTTCTCTCAGTGGTCTTGCCCTTGTGTGAAGCACTCCTGCATGCTCTGGAGTTTAGTGAGCGATCAATGAAGAAGAGGCCTTACTCCATAAGCCATTACCATCCACTGGAGCCAATTATAGCCGATGCATCAGTCTGAGACGTAAACTTGGGCTGAGAGCTAAACCATTCCTTCAGTAATTTACATTTTGCATCACGCACCACTGGCTTTACCTTATTCCAGTTTATCAATGCAAACTGGATTAAAATCAGTGAATCAAATTGGGACACTTTTTCATCAGGCTCAGCCATTTCGCTGTATTGTTGATCTGGTTTCTCTCTATTGCTCGGTTTGCTCAATTATTTGACTCCTGCCTATTTTCACCTCAATTCTGCCTACTGGCATGAATTTTTAATAAAAGAGTGGGTGATAAAAGTGATAAAAAAGAACTAACATATTTAGCGGATAGGTGTTCAACGACGTTAAATAGAACTAGGAATGGTGAAAATTCATACAGTAAATAAAGAAAGTTAACTATTGTATAGTATAAAAGGTCTTAAACATTTTGGGATATGCTCTTAGAAAATAATCAGTTTCAGGATGACCGCAGTAACTCCGTTTCATGATGGACTGCACCATACCATGCAATACGTCACTGATTACTTTCCAATAACAGGACACTGCGTCATGTTTTATTCCTCACCTAACCTGGCATCACCATCAGAGAGGAACTAGAAGGATTTGTTCATTTAATTCATGTACAGCATTGTCACGATCTCTAAAGATAAACTGTTATTATTCAAAATTCATAACCTAAAAGGTCTCTGCACCTTAACTGATATACAGTAAATTAAAACTACTCAACAGATCAGCACCAAGAAAGCAGCCCATATTGCTCAAGCCTATGAATATGCATGAGTCGTGTCTTGCCCTTGATTGTTGAAGCGGATGACTGGATTACAAATGAGAATCCCTGCTCTTGTGTTTTTTTTTGTTTTCATTATAATGCACCAAATACAGCATGCTGGATCTGAATATCAATATGGATAATAACTTCCAGCATAAGGAAAAGTTAACTGAACAATTAATCAAAGCTTGGGGAATGAATTACTTTATTGGCGTGAAATTATGCTTTGGTGCACTGTTTTGTCTTTTTTTTTCTTTGTTTAATAATGTACCCCAAATTCTCTTCAGAAGCATAATAACCACTGATGGCTTCAATTACCTAGCAAACAATGTCACTAATTATAAAAGAAATCTAATTCCCAAACAAAAGTCGCTTTGTAACAATTTGTTCCAAGCAGTCAGTCAGCCAGAACATTTGTGCTGCCAATTTTACACTTGTCTGATTCGGAAGCATAAACCATCTTTTCAACAATATAACAGATTTCAAACAGCATGACTCAGAAAGGAAAATGTGTCCCTCTATCACCCAGATTCTCCCAACTAACAGGACTGCTGAAATATGAGGGCATATTGGTTTAGAATCTGCGAAAAGCCTGAATATAAAAAAGGGCAGCGTGTGCGGATGAACCGCCGCACAGAGTCATAACCGGGGCCTGGCCAGTTCATTTTCTCAGTAAATGTTTCATTCCTCTATTCATCTCTGACATATAAATTGGACCCAGGGTCTCTAGAGGCTGGGTTTTAGACTTTCCCTTGAGTGCCGATGTTAAATGACCTTTGAAACAATTTGATTATGATGTTCTGCTGACAGGGCCAGATTTGTCATGAGCGAGTAGATGGTAATGGATCTGAACACGCCAGAGAGAAAGAGAGAGAGAGATTTAGTAATGAAAGATGTAGGGCAAAAGATGAATGCAGTCACATAGAAAGGAAAAAAAGGGGGGTTGATCCAGTGCTGAGACCAGAGCTGTTTCTAGCTATAGTATAAGCGGAATATGCAGTTGCTTTGGGACCCCAAGCCACCAGAGAGCCCCATGGGAATGCAGGATTTTTGCCAATAATGGACACATGGGTGCTAGAACAGTTCAGGCTTTCTCTTGAGGAGCCAAAGGTTCAGAGACAGGCCTTTACTGATAGGAGCTGATATTTGTACTGCAGATTAGGCAGAAGGTCTGATCATTAATAAGTGCAACGGATAAAGCTAAATCCACTGTTTCACTGCTCACAGCACCAGTACTGACGAATCAACATGTGAAATTTCAAGTTCAACCCCAGAACAACCTGTCCATACCTAATAAAGATTCTCCCAAAGAAAATGAAAGTTACATGTCCTTAAATGAAACCTGGCCAACTAAAAATGTGTCCTCAAATGTTTCAGAAGAACGGATGGACCATACAAGGTCCTATACTGCTGTCTCGGCTTGAAGCTGGACTTCTTTCGTTTTTCAGTGTAAAAATAGCAAGGTAACTTAAGTAAATGGAATTGTTTAAAACGGCATTTTAATGCAAATACAATTACACTCAAGTACTTATGTAGTTTTTGGTCATTTCTAGAGTGTTTCTTGAATGCATGACATTTAAGCTTTGATGCTAGTTAGCACTTAGGTTGTCAACTAGATACATCTAGCATGATCAGCCAAACTTTTTCGCCAACACACTTTAAGGCTATTTTTTAAAAAAGTTTTATTTGTTCATTTACCATGCAGTAAACATACTACTGGTGCTTTTTTTTTTAATGCTAAATCATTACATTACTGAAAACTGTTCAGAAGTGTATATAGCCATTAATCAATCAATAGCCATTAGCGGTCATAACGGCTGCTTTTGTAAACTTTGAGGTCTTGTGACTCTGATTGTGGTGACCTTAGGCTCCGTCATAACACTTTCTGGAGTGAGAATGTTATGATGTGATTTAGCATATTTAGATGTCACATCATTAGTATTATGAAACCAAAAAATATGCAGCATGACAGAGTCAGTTGTTATTATGTGAAAGTGTCATGGCACAACCTAATGTCACCTGACACAGGTGTTATATCAACTTGCCATCAAAGTTGACAAAAGCAGTCTTTAAGCCTATTAGAATTAGAACAATGCTTACTAAAAGAACATTTATATGTTTATGCAGGTTCACATCAGTTGTAGTTTGAGGGCTTCTCTAGGTGTCATGTAGCGTTCTGAATACTACCCTACAATAAAGTAATGCCTTTTACTTCACAAATGCGAGAAAAAAAAACAGTTAATGCTAACATTTGGTCAACTTTAACATGCGTTTTAGCACTTTTGTTCTAAATAAAGTTTATTTTAATGCCTTTCACCAAGTTTCATCACTCATTATTACCCCAGATTGACTCCAGAGTGCTGCAAGATAATGAGTCATCAGTTACCTTGGGTTTAGAAGTATGGCAGGAGACTGTCTCTCGTGAGTGTGTGCGCATTTGTGTGTGTGTGCACGTGTGTGTTCATTTGTGGTCTCAGTCTTCTGAATTCTGGCTGTCAGGGTTTTTTTTTTTTTGCTTCGTCCTCCTCCTCCAATCCCTTGGACCACTGAATGTCTCCCTGTTGAAGTCTGTAAAAGCCTGCATGCATAAAGAGCTTTCAAATGTCACACACAGGTCAGGTCCTCTGTGTTTAACACAGCGCCTGGCCCCTGTCATCTCTCATTCCTACGTACACACATTCGCTAAAAGCCACAGACACACACACACACACACATACACAAAATGGATGAGTCCAGGATTGTGCTACCATTTAGCCTTCATAACCCATACGAATTTATAAATCATTTTTCAACACTGAATCTAAGAAAAGATGCATCTAATCATTCAAAAACAATAGTTTAACCCTGGTCTCTTTGCTGACATTTTGCTCTTAAAAGAGTAACAGGGTTAAAAAGCAACAGGACTGAGGTGTTTCCTCTCTCTCGCTCTGTTTTGTTTTGTTTTTTCTGCATTGAATTTGCAAACACACAAAATTTCATTATACCGCATCCATACAAACGACTTGAGGACATTAGAGAAAGTCTGACGTGTATATATATATTTAACAACATATTTTTAATAACTAATTTATTTCCAATCTATAATGTGGGTACCAGGGTTCCACGTTTATTACTGAAAATAGAGAAAAAAAAAATGATCACCACTTTTCATCGTTCCATGATCTTCAGTAAATTTAGATTATACCTTCAACAGTTGAGGAATATTCAGCTCATACGTTTCATACGGGTGAACGTGTTCGGGTAGCATGGCTGATGGACGTTTTCATGACCTATAATGGATGACTCATGGAAATAGATATAGTGAGCTGGGGCTGTTTTCTAAGTAATGTAAATATTTTATTAATATATCAAGCTATTTATCTTGAACAGCAGTGTGTAGGTTGATGCTAAGGACATTTACCACTTTTTAAAATGGCTTTTAGCTTCACTTTCCCTTCATATTTGTAAATGTAATATCAGTGGGACATGTAATAAATGGCACCCAGAGTAGCTTTAAAAGCCAAAATTACCAGCACCACAGATAAGAGAATTATGAGGCCATGCTTTTAGATAATATGCGTTACCAGGGGAACTGGTAACTGCTATTCAAGCACAGGTTGCCAGTCACAGGCACAAGTATTGAATCTCAATTCACGATTATGTCATTTTTACACATACTTCACAAGACTCATAATGCCTGGGTGTGCAGTAGCGTGTTCCCTCAAAGGTTTAAGTAGCAGGTATGAAAATCGAACAGGTACAAATTTTCTCAAAACGGGTGCTTTGTCTACGCTGGCCCTGAGCTGAAAGTGAGATTGATTTTAGATAAACGTCACACGTGATTTTCAGACAAAATCGTGTGCCTTAGGAGCCTCGGATACAAAGCAGGTACAGGACATTGTGTCAGGAAGTTGCATTAAAAAAAGTGATTTATCCATCATTATAACTCACAAAATAAATCCTCGCCATGCTTATTCATTACAAGATCATTAACACGGCAGTATTTAACATGCTGTTACACCCTTTGTCGGCCCATCAGTGTTTAGATGAGCAGGTGGATGTTTGTGTACACATTAAACCCGCATATAGCTTACTGCAGCAGGTTTTTTTTTTTTTTTTTAAATGTATAATCCATTCCTTGTTAATTCATAGCAGGCTTCATACTCAGCCTTTCTGTAGCTAGATCAATAGCACCAGGATTATTTTTTCTCGAGATCATCGATTATCTCGGGCGCTTTCTCAAGCAATCTGAAACATGCACAGCCTCGGGACAAACCATGTATAACGTGTATGAAAAAAAACTGGTTAGATCTAAATAGATTTAATTATCCAAGTGTACAAAAACAGCAAAAGGAGCAAACTGCATATTAGCCAGAAGCTTGTAAAACACGCTGCTGGACACTTTTCTATAAACGTGGTCTGTTTTAAAGGAAAACTGGAAGGCCGTTTTCCTCCGTTTCCTCATATCTAGGACAAGAACCCTTACAGATGATTAGTTTCTCAGTAGAAAAGGCATTTCCTTGTAGCAAATGATTGAAGCACATGCGGATCCGAATAATCTTGCCGCATCAATGTGTACAGGACAAGTCGTGCCTCTTTCTCGTTCTAAAAATCTCAACAACAACAACAAAAAAAAAACCTCTCGAAATAAACTGAAATTCTGCAGATGCTAATCTGCAATCAAGTATTCGTCGGGAACACGGTTCTGTGTCTTGATAAATACTCATCGTTAATCTCATATTAAATTGTGAGAGTGTGCTCTGTGTTTTAGAGAACTGCTCTTAAGCATGTAATTAAGTATTTAATTAGAAGAAAATTGAGCTCACACTGTGGGGTACCACTCATTCACATACATATATAGACACAGATGTTGGTTTAACTATCCTTGTAAGGACCTTCCATTGATAAAATTATTAATGCAGCTTATGAATGCCATGGAAACATCTAAATCTATTCCTTCTATAACTTCAACCTGAACTTCAACCTTTCATATGACTATATAAAGATTTTCTTTTTTATAAAAGCTCCTCATAGGTACTAGCCTCCACAAGGCCAGACACACACACACTTGGGTACTTGATCAACTGCATTTATTAGTATTCACCCCCAACTCTAATTAGTTATTATTGTCTGAATTTTTATTTGCAACAATTCATACTTCAATTTAAATTAATGATGCAAATGATGAGGGAATAATTAGGTATGAGAGATTCCTACCTCTTAAACATGTGCATTTCTGGGTTTAAAAAAAAAAAAAAGAAATTACACTGGCTTCTGTTCAAAAAAAGTAGAGTAGACAGATAAAGCATGTGAATATGAGCACTACAGATCATAGACGAGTTCTAATCTATAATGGATTATAAGGCTGCAGCTGCTCTCAAGGAAGAAGAAAAGGTTTCCTGAGGGCTGTTTTTAGGGTGCATTATTCAATTTTCTTTTAATTCTAAGTTCTATATACACTCGGCGGCCACTTTAATAGGAACACCTGTACACATCATCGTTCGCGCAATTATCCAGTTAGCCAATGCATAAAATCGTGCAGATACAGGCCAAGAGATCCAACATGAGAATGGGGGAAAATCTGATTTCAGTGATTTTGACCAAGGAATGGGTGTTCGTGCCAGACAGGCTAAGTATTTATGAAACTGCTGATCTCCTGGTTCACGCTGCCACAAAGTCTATGATGACTCAAATAACCATTCTTTACAACCATGGTGAGCAGAAAAGGAAAAATGTGATGCAGATGTCTTACAACACCAGATGAACTGAAACTGAAACCGGGTAGTTACAGATTGGAAAAAAATCACCAGTTTTTATTTCCCTACTCTTCTGCTTTTGCTGAGCCTGACTGGATTAATTGCATGAATGAACAGTGGTACAGGTGTTCCTATTAAAGGGTTTGGTGAGTGTCTTTTATATTCCGTATTCAATATAATTTATAACACATGACAAAGTAATAGCTCGGCATCTGTCTGGATTCATATCGCTAATATGTTTGTGTAAGCAAGTGCATTTAATGAGAGAACAGACTGGAGTCAACGAGGAAGGAAGCAAAAGGAAGTGAGCGAGTAAGCAGGTGGACGGGAAGGGGAAAAAAAAAAAAAGGAATACAAGTACGTTTTAAGGCATCATTTCATGCAGCAAAGGTGCAAATAATCACTTGCAAATCCCCAGATTTAAAAATCAACCTGATTTCACTCTTGAAAAGACATCTAGCATTTCCTACTGTGTGTATGTCTGAGCCCAAGCCGGTTTGTGTCCTATCTGCTGGAACCTGGGCTACTGCTCAGCGGCCCGCTCTCTCTCCTCTCACCGGCCGCCTGCCTCGGGGCTGTTCGACTTTATCTGCAGCCCAAGCAGCCAGTAAATTGGAGGAAAGTGGCTTTATATCTGATTAAAAGAGTGTATCGCTAACAAGTGCTGTGGGCTCTTTGGAGCCGGTACTGATTGATGCGCTGCGCTGCTGAGAGAGACGGACTCGGCACCAACACCATTGCTAATGATGCTCATCGGATACGCAAATGGGACAATTAATGAACGTCAACGCCACAAGATTCAAAGTGTTAAAAGCAGATGAATCAATTAGCGACACTAAAGCGATACACTCTCCTGCTGGGGTCCAGCCCTGACCAAATTTGTGGACTAATTAAAATCCCAGTATATTTCGGTGGGTCCAGACATGCATTCTACCCTCTCATACCCACATAGCCGTTTCATCGATTATAGCACGATGCTGGTGAATACTTAATTCTGATTGGTCAGAAGGTGATGAATAATTTCCTATAACAGAAGCTCTGACACTAGTTTCGGATGCAAGGTTTATATTATATGCACCCATTTGAATATGTTAACATTTCTACAGTAGAAATAAACATGCAAAATAACCTGCAGGTCAAAAAGAGTTATTAAACATTAATAACTGTCCTCAGTCTTCCAGACTGAAGTCTCTCTGTAACATAAGTGGGATTTGTTTGTCTTATTACCATCACGAGAGAGGCTGGTGAGCAAACAACTCTTCATAGCTACTATATCCTATGCGATACCAGGATCGAACCTGTTTTATGGTGATTCTACAACATCTATATATAAATGGATAAAATGTATGATTTGTTGTTCATTAATGAATATGTAAAGTGACTGTTGCAAATTCCAGGAGCAAATTCCCACAACTATTCTGACAACTATGGGAATAAAATAATCAATAATGACAACGCTGACCAAGTTGCCAGTTTATGTGATGTTCTCTAGCCAGTAAATTGATCTATTGGAATGAATTCTGATTTATTTTAAGATTTATGTAATGTATTAGCTACTGTATGTACAGCAACAGTCATGGTCAAAAATGTTGTCACCTCTGTGCTGAAAGAGGCGCAGGAGTGTCAACATTTTTGGCTATGACTGTATGTATTGGTGAAAGCCAGAGGATTTACATGTGCTGCAGAAACCGTTCTGTCTATCAATTAACAAGGAAACCATCAGGTAAACAGAATGTATCCATGCCTTTGCACCGGCGCACTGCTGAAAAGAAATTTGACTGAAGCTCTAGACATAAAAGAAAGTGCACTGAGGTGCTTTTTTTTTTTTTTATGAGTTCCAACATACACCTGAAAAAATAAATTAAATCTGACATTTAGCAATATTATTTAAGCTGTGAATATGGAGGTGATGTAATTGCTACGCAAATGTCACAAACCCACCTTGACTTGCGTCGCAGTTTCCACGTGTCTCTGTTCTGTTTCGCTTCCTGTATTATCAGTCTCTGACCTCTCCCTTGGTCGTCGTTGGCTGAGTATGTGCACCTGACATTTGTTAGCTGGTTAATTTATGCATTTTGAACCTACTGTCGTGTACATAGTCTTTGCAAAGCCTCATCATGCATTCCTGCCATTAAGTGTGACAACAGGGAAACAGACAAACACGTGTACATGTTTTATTATAATAAACCAAGGCAAATAAAGCGGGAATAGTGGGAATAGGCAATACTCGAAATCTGAAACATGCAGGTAATCAGGCAAACAGGCATCAGGCTGTTTCCATGACTTATGCGATGTATTTCAGATAAACAGTTTTAATAAAACCTCTAGAGCACTTAGAAAACAGCATTTTGCCTCTTCCAACTCACTATAACTAAACTTTATTTAGATACGCTATTCATAAATCTTAGTATTTTTTGCAATGATGTATGAATCCATTCAGCATCTCATGCTTGAAGCATCAGTTTCCATGAGTCGAACATTATCAATTTTTTTAACGATATGGTGACTAGTGATGAGGTCACTCATAAAGCACAGCCTTGTTACCCAAATTACACATGAGTTTTAAAAAAAATTATGTTAATGATTAGAATGTTTTGCATATTTGATAAACAAAAAATAAAAAAATCAACCCACAAACTTTAAACCTCATTTGTGAGCAACATCCAGCCATTATCATCAAAGAAATCTTATTTTAATAATTAAAGACTGTTGCCAGAGATGGTTTAACACATTATCTGAAGGTTTAAATGCATGACTCAACATGCACAAGACATTAAATGTCTCCAGCGTTTTGCAAAAACAAGCTGTGCTACAAATAATTCAGCTGTGCAAACCCTACTGCTGTTTAAAAAAATACATTTAAATCTGACATTTCGACAAATTTAACACGCATTTTGTCCAGCAGTGTGCTTAGTACATTTGTAAGGAATTTGCTCTATAATTATACCACGGCCTAAGATTTTTCCATATGAGCATTCAAGAGAAGTTGTGTCACATCACCCAGAATGCTTACTCAGCAAGAATTCATCAGCACTCTGAGTAATCGTTGCTCACAGTGAGAAAGCGCTGCAGTTTTGGAGCTCTGACGATCAGGAGCGCTGATAAATGGACAAAAGTCACAAAGAGAGAGTGGTGTCGAGCAGAACGACTTCTGGCTCCTTCCGATTTTCAGATGTTAGAGGTAATTGGCCCAGTGGGGGACATTTTGAGAGGCTCCCACAAGTCCAGCTGGGAGTGCTGTTCCATGTTCGGGAGGTCGTTATCTCAGAGACTGAGGGTGACCGTGGGACTGCCAAACTCTAACACCAGAAACCCAGCTAACAGTATGAAGTCATCCACCACCTATCCTCTCCACCTTCTACAGAGGGACTATTGAGAGCATTCTGAGCAGCTGCATCACTGTCTGGTATGGAAACTGCACCGTATCG
>JAQQZX010000016.1:14079800-14108120 GCA_030068355.1 Notoglanidium maculatum | reverse complement strand
AGCATTCGGGCCCTCACTGCCAGACTCTGTAATAGTGTCTTCCCCCAAGCCATCAGACTCCTGAACACTCAGGGACTGGACTGACACACACAAATGTACATTCATCTACCTTCACAATTCTTGCACATTGGATTTGGATTAGCGCTGAACTGTCTTGTCTTGTGTCTGCACTGTTTGCACTTTATGTTGTCTTATGTTGCATATGTGCACTTTTGTACTTCTGTGTTGTCTTATATGTAGCACCTTGGTCCTGGAGAAATGTTCTCTCATTTCACTATGTACCGTATCATCTGTATATGGTTGAAATGGCAATAAAAAGCAACTTGACTTGACGTAAAAAAAACAAAAAAACAAGAGCATGAACAATGTACAAGAGTGGCCATATATAATGCTTGTAAAGGAGAACTGGATATTTCTTTTGGCCGTCTCCCAAATGGTGTACTTACAGCCTTACTGCCCTCGTTCGTGTGTGCCCGCTAGGGTGTCCCATTTCTCACTGTAGGCTTCAAAAGAGTGCACCCAAGTGCCCTCAAGGCACACTTACGTCTCCCTTTTGGCTAAGCAAGGCAAGGTGGATTCAGCAGCGACAGCGAAAAAGTTATTCAAATAAACCTGTGACATCAAGCAGCATTTGAGTAACAGCTTGTCCTGTCCTAATAATAAATCCTGTCAAAATGATTAACCTGAGTGCGATGAGTTACTTAATTTATGTTCATTGCAAACACATCGTTTTTACATGGCGCTCAGCTGATTTTGCAATACACATTTGTCAATATGAATTTCAATCTGCAATTTGTTGGGGTTTTTTGGAAGGAGGAACTGAATCCCTAAATGGAAAATGAAGCTGTCAAAGTTGCAAAAATGATCTGTTACTTGCTGTATGCTATTACATTATGTTAGCTACCGCTTTTTAGTCTAGTCGGTTATTTTCTTCAGTTTATTTTCACCCTGGAACTTCCACTTGCTCTTTGGGCTAGCTAGTAAATGAATTATTTGTCACACTTGTTCTGTTGGGGACTGTCAGACACACTCTATTTGCACCATTTGGGACAGGGCCAATTATATAACCAAAAAATAAACGGAACAGTCTTCACGTGCACATTCAGTCAGTGCCATGAGCGAATTTTTTTTCACAAACCGCAACGGAGTTTGGGAAAGCTGTATACATTTATGCCTCACTGGGAAGCCCAATCTGTCTTTATAAGTAAAACCCACTGGAAATGTCCGTCAGCGGTGATGAAGAAACAAACTCTGAAATGAGACACTCCAAACGAGTGAATGACATTCAGTCCATCACGTCTAATTCAAGTGGAGAAAGACGAGTGGCACTCGTCTTCAGAGGCACCCAACATAGATGCGTCTAACACGTAGCAGTAGTGAGAAATAAAAAAAAAAAACAATCTTAGGGGACACAGCCAACTATTAGCCTCCCACTGAGAATCAAAAGTAGATCGGAGAGTGAAGTCAATTACATGTCTTCAAACCAAAGTCTGCAAGACACAAAGCTCCAATCAAGTCCAATAACTGTGCAAATAGAGTCTCTGGAGAACAGCGTGATGGACAGAGATTGAGGTAGAAAGCAAGGCAGACAGATAAGAGTGCAGGAGAGAAAGCAGATGGATATGAAAGAACAAATTCAAAACAAAATGTCCTCCGTGCGTCAGCGCTCAGAATGTGCATCACCCGTGTAAGCAATTTCTTGATTCTTTGCTTTACTGGTCACTAAAGTAAGTGGTATAGACTATGAATGAATGAAGGTGTAGTAAGTATTCTATTACCAGTTAGATGCTGCATTGCTTAAACCAGGTTTATATTATGCAGCGTGTACGGCTCTCACACTACGCTACTTGATCTCTCAACATGACTCGAGCTCTCACGCGGTATAAAAAAATTTTGAAAACAGAGACAAGAAACTCTCAGTCACTGCCAATTTCCATTGGAGACAAACATCATGTGATACAATGAAGATGCTCACTCACACACCCTGTACTGAGGTTTAATACTAATACTGAGTACTTACAGGCAACTAATGGTGTTAAGCTAGCCTGCTGTTACTTATTTTTTTCCACACAAAAAAGCCAATATGTGCATGTTGGATCATGATAATGCTCACACTGCATTCCTAATGTGAAAAGTATATGTGATAAGGATGTTTAAACCAACAATGGAGTACACACTAAGATTCTCACAAGTGTGTGCGTGTGTGAACTGCGCCACCAAAAAAAAAAAAAAAAAACCTGCTAATTTACTAACAGGATCTATGGGGAATTGTGTCATTCAACCGAGTAAGATAACAAAATAGAACGTGTTTGGCTTAGTGAATATGTAACCTGCGACGCTTCTTTCCGCAAAATACAGGGTGGTGTGAATCCAAATTCACTACATATGAAAGTCTATAGTGTGTGCAAAGTACTAGATAATATTCATTCATTCATCTTCAGTCATCATTTTATCCTGGTCAAGGAGGTGGTGAAAGCCAGGAAGACAGGTTGGAATACACCATGAATGGAACGCCAGTCCATCGCAGGGAAACATTCACACACTCATTCACACGTAGGAGCAATTTAACTTTAGAAATGTAAATCAATACATTTACTAAGACTATGTCCACACGAATATGTTTTAGTTTTAAAACGCATCACTTTTGCTACGCTTATGCCTGGCGTCCATACTACTCCAGAGTTTAGTTCGAAAAAGTATTTTGGTGTGGATGACCAGAAACTGAGGCTTTTGGAAACGATGGCTCAGACATCCACATTCGCGTCCTCATTTGGTCTCATCAGTCATGACGTGTCCTTCCCTGACTCGTTACACTCCTATCACGTGACATCAGCCTCGACTACCAGTGGTGAATGCAGAACGGATTACGAATTCGCCACTTCGCTAACAGCTGTTGCACAGTTAAATTCTGCATTTTATAATGCTACAACCGCCTACATGTGCAGGAGACTAAGCAAGCAGCTGCAGAGTAGTCAATCTGCTTGGCTAGTGTACATGAACGTTCATGTGATATGGATTTTCAGGCGTTCTAGTACGGACGGAAATGACTTCTGTTACGGCGCTATAACGCTCATCTGGACGGAGTTCATTTTCATTTTAAAACTAAAACTTATTCATACTTAATCGTAAGCAAAACTGCATCTTGGCAAAGTAATCAGAAAGTACCTATAAATGGCTGATTACTACCAGGAAAAATTTGTATAGACATTTCATGTGCTGCAAATTTGTGCTGCCAATTCCTAGAGAATTGAAACGCATCCTTTAAAAGTGTTATTATTCACCTATGCCTTATTACCACGTCTACACTCTCTCACTTTACAGTCATATTTTGAGCAGATCTGTATGTTTTGAAATACTGCAGCTTGAATACAAAAACAAGGGCAACGTAGCAAACAGCATCCTCAGATCTCAGAAATTCTTCAGTCCTTATCTTACCCAATTCTGTATTTCCATATCAACGCATTGCCGGAGAGAGATCGGAGAGGGTTAGTCTTTAATCGCACACTCACCCATCAGGGAGCTTTTCCCTTGCCAGTGAAAGTCATTGTTGAAATATAAACTTTTCTTGCTGTTTGTATGGCACATGGACACATACACACACCTGCACGTGCACACACTAATGACTCATTCAATGTCAGTTAGCCTAAGAAAATCTAGCGCCTATAAGCAAGCCATAAATGTTTCTTATACCATAGCACTGTTCAATCACCGTCTCCACTCTGATTAATCAGAAGGTGCTGCTTAAATTTCCATCACAGCGGCTCGGACAATAATTCCGGCTCCAAGGTATATACTAATGCACTAGTTGTACTACATTATCATTTCCATAGTAACAACTTGCACTGGGAATTGTACAGTAGGTATTTTGGAAATAAAGGAAGCAGTCGCCGGTGTCAGTGCTTTGTAACACTCAGAGGTAAGGTTCTTCAGAACAGGGGGCTCTGCAATTTATTGGTAACATGAAGAGCTGTATTTATTTATTTATTTATTTGGCTTATTCAATTCATGAGAGAGAAAAAAAGAGAGGTCGTCCGTCAACGACTGTGTCTGATTTAATGTAAGTGAAAAAATCTAACTTGGAAAAAAGTATGACATCTTTTATAGAGTCTGCACACTGATGTAACAGTGGTGTAGTGGTTAGCACTGTTGCCTCGCAGCAAGAAGGTTCCGGGTTCAAACCTGCCTCCAGGTGCTCCGGGTTCCTCCCACAGGATGGTTGTTCATCTCTGCGTTAGCCCTGCAATAGACTGGCAACCTGCCCAGGGTGTACCCCGCCTCTCACCCGAAGTCACCTGGGACTGGCTCCAGCTTCCCCATGACCCTGAATGCTGGCCCTGAATCATTAATGGAAGGATGGAGGGATTTATGGATGATGATAACGGTAGCTCTGCTTTGTGTTGGTCCACATCACACAAGCAACTGCGGGCTCTAAACATATTTGAGCCCCTAACCACTTAATAGCTTCAGCTTCAGTCTTCAAGTCTGTCGTGCCTCAGTTCTACATTGCAATAGATTCCATTACTAAACATTTTTTGCCTTGGGTTTTATCATGATTACAATTACTTTTTATGTATTTATGTTTTTTTTTAATCTTAACTCGTACTGATTAAATTATTCCCCTACTCAGGCAGACATTTGGCATGGCAACACAAATTGAACAAGAATCTTAGTAATCACGATAATTAAACTCTTTTCAATATTTACTTTTAACATGATTTCAAGTGTAAAATATTTCCATTTCTTTGATTGTGTGGGTTTTTTTTTTTTTTTTTTTAAGAGTACGGTTTCCTTGGTAACCAGTGACAGCGCATATGCTCGTGGATTTTATGGACACCAACATTTATGGAAATCATTTTGTTGTCTTTTCATATCAGGTGTAATGTAGGTGTTACTGATCTGTTAAATAGTAGCCTGGGTTGAAATGCACACCACAAATTGCTGCCAAAAAAGAAAAAAAGAAAAAAAAACATCCGTAGGCTGGGAAAAGGAAATGCTGCTCTTTAGTTATGACTCATTGTCATTGGCAGATGTCCTATTAGTCATTGGGCATTCCCTCAAAGCCGAGGCTGTGGGCTTCTAGTTGAAAAATTGCCACAAGTAGCATAAATGCAACTTTGCTTTGCATTCTGGGAGTGATAAAATGGTGTGATTAATGTTACTTAAGTGTTATTAAAGAGCATTAAGAGGTATACCAAAGCTAGAAAAAAAAAAGTGTCCAGACTGCTCATAGAGCTAGTCTATGATTGCAGTAGTATTTCTTGAGAAGGTTTTTGACTCCCTACAGCGAGCATTAAAACAGAATCTTTAGACTATACAGATGACTTGTATAAGGTTAGATCTAGGCTGAGGCTTAGCAGAGAGAAGCTTTACACTGCAGCAGCTACAACACCAAACTGGGAGACTTTTACCGTTGACTTTTACAGCAAAAGTGATAAACAGAGAAAACCATAATGATAGAGTGCTGAATTATTTAACAGCAAGTCACTAAAGATCTGAATGTTCCCTTTTATAAGAATGAACTGAGCAGACGAATCATTGCAGTATTACTCTATTATTTTCTGCTCATGCATTTCTGGCTAGAAAAGATAATTTTTTGCATTTCTTATCCCTGAGAATTTTATTTCTAAAGCCTCTATATTGGTTATATAGATATATATATATAGATGTATATACATATATATATACACATAGATATATATATACACACACACACACACACACACACAAATATATATATATATATATATATATGCTGTATATGGAAAAAAAAAATATATATATATATATATATATATACTGTATATGAAAATACATGCATGGGCTTTAAATGCTTGTAAGCAATAAACGTTTACTTTTAGGGTAAGCTAAAACATATTTTATGTTATATTGTATTTTATGCAACATATTTTAGCATTAGTTATAAGCTAAAATAAATAATGATTAGATTTTCATTAATGCATATAAAGAATTGACATTTACTCAGTAGTCTACACCACTTCCCAAGACAGCCTATTTGCTATGACAGCTGTCACCAGTGAGTCATAACTATTCCATTGAGGAAAGGATAAAAAATCTTCAGCCACTCTGTTTAATAAAAGAAACATAAAGTGAAATTGGAAAGTACACAGAGACAACAACAGACTACAGCTAACACAGCCGCTCTTATAATTTCTCAATTTCTTATGAGCCAAGAAATATGACGTTATGACTGAGTAATGGGGTTAGTGGTCATAGAGTGATAAAATGATTCATGTCAGATACAATGGAAATGGAAACGCTTGCTTTTGAGCATTCCTATTAATTTGGTGTAAGATCGGGTAGACATTTAAAATCCTAGTGAGGGGTGCGGGTGATGTATCTGAATACTAATCAATAGGAATACGTGAACAGATAATTTGTTCAAAACAGATACAAACATAGCCCCGAGCGGCTATGACAGGCCCTCACACCTCTGGTGTTATCACGACATTAACACAACACGACGATTAAGAGAGTTCTTTCTCTCTGGATCAAGCATTTCTGTTGCCAGATGGTGGCACTATACCAGAGGGTCACTCTGGGGATGTGGATATCATAATAACCATAATAACCAATAACCTGTGATGTTTAAGTCGTATCAAGCAACGCATGGTGGCGCTATTGAGTCACTGGGCCACACCAAGGGCCAAGCCTCGGTCCCTAAGTAACTGTCGCAAGCACTGACGTTTGTGCCAAATTTCATGACTTTTCATCGATGAGTTTATTTCAAGACTTGAAGAAAAATATCTTACAGCTCCAATATGGTTCTTGTACCTTCAGTGTTCTGGCCCTAAATACAGGTATGAATAAGATGTGCACATTTAATATTTTCTTAAGAGGTCAAAACAACGTGTTTAATCACAATTTATTGGCTGTCAATGGCTACTGTGGTAATAAACAGGATTAAACACTTATTTCTCTGCATCATCCATTTGTCTGATAAAGGCTACTAGTCAGCTAGCTATACTTTTAGCATAGGGATAAAGTACTGGGGTAATTTCTCCCCAAAACAACTCCCCACCCCACCCCCTATTACTACCTTGTTATTTTAACCATTTTCAGTGGAACTGTCATGTTTTATCAGAAACAGGAAAATGGATGATCCTGATTTATCACCACGGTGATAGCCAATGAATTGTGATTAAATATGTTGTCTCTTATTTCCTATGCATATTAAAGTTATTAACATGGCGAGATTGGCTGACTGTAGCCTAAACCATGACTTAAAAAAATTCGATGACAAATTTAGAGCACCCCTACTCAAACTACTTCTTCACAAAATGCATGAGCACATCACACTTATCAGAGTAATTATAGAGCAGGCAGTAATCTTATGAATTATTCCTAGGTGTGAATGAGTGTGTGAATTTGTCTGTTTGTATGTGCACGTGGATGGTCCCTTTCAAAAGACTGGTGTTCATCCCATCCAGAGTGTACTCCCACCAGTGGGGATTGGTGGTTATTAAAATAAGGGAAGCACAACTTTCCATTATTGACCATATACATAATTCTAATCCAAGACTATCAATATACACAATCAATTTTACTGTACTAAGATGGCTAAAAAGGACCTTTTTCTTCCTGAATTTTGAATTTCTTTTGAATTGTTCTGGTTTAATTTTCCTCTCCTCCTAAATATGAGCATCAAACTTCTTTTCTAAAATCTGAACCACATTAGCACGGTCTGCCATTTTTTTTTTTTGCCAAAAACCAGCTGAGCTGCAAGTCATATTTTGCTAGTTATACTCAAACAACATATTTTAGAAATGAAAGCAAATAGTCCAACAGAACTTTATACTTACAATTTATTCGCAATGTTTACAAATTATACCACCATTGCAAGTCTGGTAATGTTATTGAGTGCCCAAAGGTACTTAAGGTGATGGGTGTAACGTGATGCTATGAGAAGTAATCCATTTAGAGTGTACACCTTGTGAAAAGGGTTCTAACAGATGAGGTTTCATTTTGAGGTGGGTGTCATTACAGCAGAGTGTGTTGCTAAATGACTGCGGTCTACGACAGTGTCATCAGCTCTCGGTCGTATTCAGGACACTGAGAATACATACAGTATTACGCGTTCGTTCTGCCATTATAAATATTTTAATAGCATTTGATTTTCATTTCGACTACACAAGCCTCTTATATGTCTGAATAACACAGCTAGGTAACAGGGGGCATAATTATTCCATAGCACACTATAACTGATGATACAAACTTGTTGTAATGTTGTACTTGTTGCTACATCCTACTCGTTAATGTTGTTATTTGTAATGTGCAAATATGACTGCCTGGTGATGGCCATCTAATGTGAACTAAATTGCATTTCATGGCTCCAGCCAGACCTGCCACCAACCTGTGATGGTCTCTCACTCTAACAGCCATGCTTAATGGGTTTACTACTGGAAGATTTGATTTAAAAGACACATCAAGAAAACACCACTATCACCATCTACAGCTTACATACTGCTACTACACCAAATGCATACTGTAATATGCATTATACCATACTGTACTGTACTTAGCCCTTCCAAATGCAGAGGCCATTCTTGATACAACTACACACACTTCCACTCATTTAAAATCAGCTTTGTCGTGGATGAAAACACCTACCAAATGAATGAATGCAAATGTTCATGCAAATTAGGGATGTAATTGAATTTGAATACGTTACTCAGAATGAACAGGTAATACATCTAAACAGTAACTAGTTGAGATATGCAAGAGGTGCATTTCTGTTTTACTGCTGCGTTTCTTTCTTAGAAAGCTTTCAGAAAGGTTCACACGGCATCCGGTCAAGACTAGGAATGGGATCCCGTGGGACGACGCAACAAAAACAGTCAAAAGAGCGAGGTTTTTACTCTCATGCTGGCAAGACTGACCAAAGACCACGTTCGTTAACATGAATGCAATGAATTTACAGCTTCCACTCATCCTTAGTAACTGCCTGGTTTGCACTTAAATAAAGGCTACTAGTTTGTTTCTGTTTTGGGAATTAGAACCAGTTAAAGTTGTTAAAGCACACAAAAACAACAACTACACAAGCAAACAGCCCCATGTACAGTTGTGACTGATTATGTACTAGAGTGATGTAGCTGAGGTTGAGGAACTGTCAGCGCCAGAAATCAAACACCATGTTAACAATACTGGAATTTCTACCTCTGGATATGTATTTCTAGGGTTTTATATTTCCAGTGCATCCATGAATGGTAGAGTTCATATTTAATTAAAAAAAGAAAAGAAAAAAAATCAGGTTTAAATCTGAATACAGATGCACATATGGATATTGGAGCACTAAATAAATACAGGTACAGCAATTGTATTAAAGCCCTAATGCTGAAAAAGGGAAATAAAGAGCTTGACTCTGAAACACTGCCGTCATCATCAAATCAGCCCTTATTTAAAGGTCCCTTATTTAGGATTTGGGGGACCTATTAGCAGAATGTAGTATTCATCAGTATGCTCTCATTAGTGTATAATTACCTGCAATTATGAAGTGTTGTGTTTTCGTAAGCTTAGAATGAGCCCTTAATATCTATACAGGGAGCGAGTCCTCGTCCACAGAGCACATGTTATGCCCCAACAGTAGCTCAGATTGGACAAACCTCTAGAGAGTGCCTTTTGCGGTTCATGCTTTTACAAGCGGCAGCATGAATCTGGACAGAAGCACTGGAAGGAAGATGAAGGAGAAAGGAAGACAAGGAATAAGAATGGGCACCTGACAGCCACCATCTAATATGTTCCAATACATGCTTGGAAAGCCAGGACTAAGGGAGGTTCACTCAGCTGGTTGCAATCAAACGAAACCTACATAGTCAACGTTTAACCTAAAAGATCCAACACTTCTAGCAGACTAATGCTGCTATACATACTTCAAAACAGCATGCTGTCAGGGAGTACATATAAGCAGATTTTCCAGAGGGACTTACTTTAAGAATCAGAATTTGGCTTCTGAGATTGAGAGTGCTTAAATCAGAAAACCCCCTGAAAGCGCACCATATTCCCTATAAATCCACAAACAGCGATGTAAGGACACTGAGACGGGTAATGTATGGATGTATTCATGCCCAGGAATACATACATTCATGCAGAACAAATCACCAGAGGCAGCGCACATCTGAAATGCAATGTTAAAAGACGCCAAATCTCTAATCTTTTTGAACTGCTATAAGAACTATCTTGGTCCTAAGCTGATTTAATTCTGTTTAGGATTAAGATTTAAATCCAGTAAACTCACCTTTTAAGTTATGGGCCATGCTGTTTGGATATTTAAACATCAGCAGCACTGATGGTCAGTTTGAAATGGGAAATGAAAGTGTGTGGAACATGGAAGGGGACTTGTAAACAGTTCTCAGCAAGTTATAAAGGCAAAAAAGGGAATTAAAACTATTCATTGGGACTGTGATCTTGCAAAACCTGCAAAACCCAATAAATAATACGTGGGAAGTCCGATATCACGCTTACAGGTTTAAGAAAGGCCACTTGTTTCTTTGAATTTTGGGAATTACTTTGTTTTATGAGTAGGACTGGCCAAAATTCCTTCAGAAGGAGATGGGAGTAGGAATTTGGAAAAATATATAAGCGTGTAGCCTGAAACAGAAAAGTGGTATTTGTATATCAATCACGCCAGAATGTCATAGAGCACCATGAAATGTTCCATTTAGGCAGGCAAGGGTTAATGGCATACAAATCTCAAAAGGGTTCCCTGCCTGTTACAGAGTCCTTCATGTTACAGAATCTTAATGACAATAATAATGTACAATTTGCACAATACTTCCAGAACAATTTGGCAGAGTAAAGTGACTCCTGAGGATGAGCTACTCCACTGAGATCCAGAGGACACGAACACCATATTCTCCGTTTTACAGTAAACCAGAAATGAGAGGCAGTGTTTCTGGCCTCATGAACTGGACGCTTGTGACACTACTACTCAGTTATGATGAGCACCTGGTACATCCAGTAGTAAAGTGTAGCAGAAGGAGATACTTGTTCTCTCGGAATTGTGGAAGGACAGCTAATTCCGACTGGACAGACAGAAGGAGGGGAAAAAGACAGGAGAAGATGGTGAGAAAAAGAGCTGGCTTTTTTGTTGTCCAGGACAACGCTGATTACTAGGCCTCATCAAGCCTGTACCCTGTTAATAAAATGGACTGCATGCAGGGCTAATAATTCGGGCTGGTACAGTGAAACTGGAAGCGATGACCTTTTGAGACATGCTTACCACATCACCAGTGGACTTTTCATTATTACCAAAGACATGAAACAGCAGAGACAGAGAGAGAAAAAGACAGGAGAGGTGTAGAGCTTTGTATTAACCAGGGATTAATGAAATTGTGCCCACTGAGATTTAAATGCCACATTACTCCAAAAAATTTCTGTAACCATTTTCTGAAGACACCCTCAGTGAAAACACGACTATGATGAAGTGACATTTCACCTCTGGTCCACCTCCTGGGATAGCCAGCAACCAGTTAGGCTGAAAAATTTAAAATTACACCTAACAAACTTCAGGCAGATTTATCCATACAGGTTTTTCCAATGCTGCATCATTTAAAGCCAAATTAGAAACCTACTTTTAACAATCAACCATGGAGCACAACCAGATCATGAGACCAAAAAACCACAAAACATTAAAACTAAATATAAGGACAAGTTTTTTTCAGTCCATGTGTAGTGCATTTTGCATATGGCTGTTCCACTTGAGAAAAAAAATCTTAACTTCCAAGGACTCACAAGTCTGATGAGTATGGTGAAAAGATAAACATGAGCCAGGAAATATCTCCCTCCATAATTCCTAATCTTCTGTGTTGGCTTGGAAAATCATGTATGAAAATAAAATTATGGGAGCCCTCAAACTGGCAATAGCCTTTTGCATAAACCATTCTGCTGTACTGGTTTTATACTCGCCTCTTAATTTCACAGTACGTCACACCGCTATGAATGAACTTCCATGAACCGCTCGGTGTCTTTGCTGAAAAGCACACCTTCCTTTTAAAGCTCAGATCAGACGATAGGAAGGTAAGAGTGTATATGGAGTAAGCTGAATGACATAAGACACTTTTACGCCTATTTCTAGTCTAGTGATTGAATAGAAGGGAAAAGTTCGAGTTGTCAAGTTGCTGCTATATGCAAATTTAAAGAATTGTTAGAAATGGTATCACCTGGAAAAGGACACCAACACCAACTTGTATATGAACTTGTGAAAAATTAATGCGTTTTTGACTTCACTGACATGAAGATGTGTTGGCGTAAGAGTCAAAGGGCTCTGTTGCCTTTTGGAGCCGCTCAGACTCGGCATTAACGTCCGTCTCGGGTGATGTGACAGCATTAAATGCAGGTCTGCGCAGGGTCAAATGTGTCTTCTGATCCGTTACTTAGACCATTTGCAGAGATGGTTTGGGACACATGTGGCCAAATGATATTTGTAGTGTGATCAGCAATGTGTCCTGGTGTGTTGCCAGGTTTGCAGGTTTCACACAAATTTAAGCTCCCTTTACCCTTCCAGCTACACTGCTGTGCCTTATACATCGGTTGATTTTTGTGTCTTGTGTATTTTCATGCACTGTATTAATTAAATCTGTCTTAAAAAGTGCAGAGTCACAGTATTGGGTCGGGAATGGGTATACTTCTGGCAGCATATTTTCAGCCACAGATTGTTAAAGGAAACCTTATTATACCATTGGGCAGCATTGTCATATTAAAGCTGTCGAGTCTAATAGCTCTCTGGACAGGAGCTTGAAACTCCTGTCTACTAGCACCCATCACTAAAATAATGAGAGGTAATAATACAAAACAAATAAAACAAAGCAAATTTCACATTTAAATACATCAAAGACATTAAAAACTCTAGTTCATTAAAAAAGCCTGGTTCATTGTGGTCAAGTTCATTACAGCTATGGTGTGAAGGATTTGTTTTTTCAACCCCAAATCTGACAGCACGCTCCCACGCACTCAGGGAGTACATTTGTGTCTGCAACTTACATTTTACTTCCTTCTCTTTCAGCTAAAAGAAACTTTTCATGTGTGTGGTTGTTTTAAGAACATGAAAAGCTGAACAAAATGCTGTGCAGTCTGCCATCGACATTGTGAGCAAAGCTTTTATTGACCAATCTGAGCACCCAGTGGTTTAATTAGCAAAGCTTGTCTGATGGATAAATGCAATTTGCTTCAATTTTATTATTACGCTAATTTTAGGGGCCATAATTTGTCACTGAAGACACAACTGAGAGGCAAAATATTACCTGGCTCCTTTGATCCGAACACCTTGAGATGGATCTTAATACCATATCTGTTGACGGTCTTGCTCGAACTTTGTATTTTATTGAAACAGAGATAAAAAATAAAAAAAACAAAGCAGATCTTCATTATGTTAAACACAATAGCATGCAGCCACCCATACAGATAACCTATACGTCAAACACCTAAACCACTGGATACGAAGTGATATCATTACAGCCATAAAAGTAACTTTTGCTCAACTCTCTATCCCAGAGTGTTCTACATTATAAAAAAAGTGTCATCTTAAAAACCTCAACTCTGAAAAGACTACCAACCTGGAAACCTGCACACTCCTACAGGAGGCTCTTTAGAGAATCAGTACTGAGAATATGCTGATGTTTCTGCTTGAGATTCAAAAACTTTTGCGAAAGGAAAGAAGCTTTCTCTTTTGGCAGTAAGCACTCATCCTGAGTTTACTTTAAACCCTACTTTAAACTTTAAACCTTTAAACTGCATTGTCAATCGAGCTTGAAGGGTAACCATATCACTGTGGTCAAGTACTGACTGTGAAGAGGAGGACAAGTCACGTAGAACGAGTGGTGGTCTACAACTGTGTGTGGTTTATGCCAGCCTATTTGTGTGTGTTGTTCTCTTTCTCAAGGCTGCCAGACACTAGAGAGAGAAGAATTCCTGTTGAGCTGACCTTTAACTTGAGCTCAGCAGCAAGACCCTGCATGGGTGTACTTTTCATGTTTGTGTGCCCCTTCAAGGGGTAGTGCTGAAAAGCACCATATTTTAAAAAAAAAAGAAAGAAAGAAAGAAAAAATAAACAAAATAAACTGAACAACTCTCTGAAAACGCAAGTTTCCTGCATCCTTACTCCTCACCCAGCTTACCAGGGCCGTCACAGTGGTGCTGAATCCTGGGATCTGAAGACCAATATACCAGTATGTAGTCCTTTTACTGTGCTGATGTGATAAAGTCCCTTAATCTGCTTACATAGGATGAATTGTGTTCTTTAAGCATATGCCAGCTACCTGGGACTGGCTTGAGACCTACAGGGTGCTATATCTGCTGTTAGAGAAATCCCAGCTCATGGCTGAGACACCAAGTTGCAACCAAACTCCAATTTACCAAAGGCACTGGATAAAGCACATCATGGTTGGTGCCCATTGGTGTATAGGGAGCAAAACAAAGTGTAGAGGTAGCTGGTATTCACCTAACCCAACCACTAACCCTGGGGATAAATAAGCCAAATTTCCAAAGGCTATTAAAAATTTTCCTAATGGATGGATCTCACTGTGGAGAATCTGCTTGGACCACTGATGACTACACCAGATCAGGGAGAAGCCTTGAAGAATTCCCTCTGGAGCAGTCACGAGCTGAAGATTCTCAGGTTTATGAACCAGGTAAAAAGCAACTGATGGTACTTTTGTACAGCCAGAGCTCACAGCGTCCTACGTGTATTTTTCAGAATTTAAGGATAGGTCATATTGAGTCAGTCAAAGAAAGACGAACGTACCAAGTTGAAGTTGCTACAGAGCCTCAGTGAAATGCTTTTCCATGTGGGTCTTCATAACCCAATGGCTGGTTATTTAAATAAACACTGTACCACCTCATGGCTCGCGTCTACTGGTCAGGCAATCAGTGTGATGTATGACGCTCTACAGCAGTAGTGAACTCTACAGCCTTTTATGTTCTTCAAACAGGTAATGATTGTCTGTGGCTGTGTAGTTTCTGAGAGCCGAGTTCCATTTTCAGTAGGCTGCCAGATGCCAGAAAGTGACTCCTACGGATTTGAACCTGCACTAAGCAGCCAGATTCTGTGCGTTTTCGTTTTATTTGTTGAGGCGTAGCTCTGAAAAGCACCATTAAATTAATAAACTGAACAGCTCCGCTCTCCTGAAACCCCTGCCTCCTGCGTCCTCATTCTCCACCAAACCTACCAGACTTGTCACTTTCATATTGAGAACAAACACCTGATTTTTAAAAGCTGAACCTTTAGGCCAAATACAGTGTACATGGTGACGGATGGGAAAGCTTCTTTCAGCAGAATGGAGTGAGTGTATCATTGTCACTGGTCATTGTGTGTTAAACAATTGCTATCTGTAGGTTTTCTATACAGATCTGTAATAAAAACCCTGCCATTTCGAGGAGAAGATTAAAGGCATCTTTACTTGCACTACACAAAATGTGATCGATGTTTTGAAATGCCTGTATGGCGTATTGTATAGAAACCATGATTGTAGGGATAAAGCTGCTTTACAATTTAAAGGAGCATCCCAGAATGCACCATCATTGCACTGCATAGAAAATTATTTTGGATTTAAAACAAATAGTATTTCCTATAATGTAAAATGTTCTGGGATTGTTTTTTTAAACAAATGCCACAATAGACCACAACCTATATCTTTGTCTGCAATCATATCACGTTCATGAAACCATGTCTCTACATCACTAAAAAGCACAAGTATTCGTGCATGAATTAATGCGTCTTCCACAGCTTTGCACATGGCATAGTGTAGCCCAGTCTACAAAGGGATAATAGTCCTAAAACTGCCTTCATTGCATCCCTGATGTGTTGCATTGACAATAATGTGTATGTGATTTCAAATAGTAGAGCCCAATGATGTGTTTTTTCTTTTTTGTGCAAAGCTGGATAACTATAAATTTGTCTACTGCTCTCAGGTCTAAAATTATGAAGAAGCAAAGAAACAGAGGAACATTTCTTGGCAGTAAACTGTCACAAGTAACGGAGACCGCTGTTTGGTGCAATTATGGTGCAATATAGGAAGACAGAGTAGCACTTTCTCCAGGTAATGTAGTAGGCTTCAGCCTGGGAATGGCCCTCTGTCGAGTTAAGTAGTTGATTGTTGCTTAGAGTATGGACATTTGGCATGTGGGAGGCTGCTGAATCCTAGTGGCATTGACTTAGTTTCAATTTACTTTAGTAAGAGATGTGCAAGAAGTATTTTTTTTGGATAGTTTTGTTGGATGTAGCAAATACAATGCTTTTCTAGTTATTAAAGAATTGAAAGAACACAAAAACACATGAGATGTGGGGGAAAGTGTGTAAAATAAGGCATTTTAGCCTGTCATAAGTATCATATGGTCATATGTATCATACATTATGAATGAGTACATGGCCAAATGGGGTGGGGTTATACATTCTGGAAGCAGGTGTGGAGGTTGAACCGAGGTGAATCAATTCCACTAGTGCGACATGGTTCATGATGGCTTTTATAGAGGTCAGAGATATCGGATTCGTTTCTTTCCATCGTCAATCACTGAGCATGTTTAGAAATGTCCACATTCTGCTAACCCACTATGAGCTAAGCCATTGGTCAAGATCACTTCAATCAATAGAAATACAGACAATCCAGGTGGTAAAGACAAAATACAGTCATGGGCAAATTAATAATAAGCAAAGATTATGGTTGGAAAAGGATTGGGAATGCACACTAGACGATGGCAGGTGCTAAAACAGACATGTCTCTGTTAAAAGTGAGGACCTTGAACTTAAGCCAAATTTTTCTTCTCTGATATTGACTTGACGAAGGAGCAGGATTAAGTCCAGGGCTACTATCTGACAGTTTGATGTGACCACAATGCATCACACTGAAATTTATGTTTCGACAACTCTGTATACAGCCCTAATACTAATACAGGAGATATTAAATACTAAGCATATATTTGTCTCCATCTTACAACTCTCAATACACTTTATTCTACAAAGAAAGTAAACTTCTACTCAGCAGGCAATATGACAAGCAATGAACAACACAGAAATAAGAGAGGGGGGGTGATGAAGTGTAGAGGTTATTTCGGCCCTTCACGACATCCAAAGTATTACTGTAAACAGGCTGAAATATCTGCAAGAGATAGAGACTTACATCACCGGATTCCAAATCTGTAACAAACAAGATATATAATGCTAACCATACACTATCTGAAAAGACTTTTAAAAGACTAAAATATTTTCATAAGCCAAGACTAAAGATAAACACGGTTGATTTTGTCAGAACGTCAAGATGAGAAAAAGAGTGATTGAAGACAGCTATCTGACCACCAAACGATGGAGATGACGGGAAAGCACTCCAACTCTAGCAAAACTCAAAGCATTATTTTATTCCGACATTGGATATCTGTCTGCAATTCGTTGTTTACCTTTTTTAAATGAATAAATCATAAATCGGAAAATGCACATACAAATTCTCACTCCCTCATGCATCTTTCTCATTTTGATGATGATGATTTTCTTCCCTGCTTGGTGCATGTCTGACCAAATGCCAGCTTCCAGTATAACTAATGTGAACAAGCTAACATTGTCAGAGCCTAATGATGAGTTCTTCAACTTCACCAGCAACTTGTCAGATTCAGGTGGGAGGAAAAAGGAGAGACGATCTGTGGACACATTTCTGTCAGACCGAAATAAAGTCTCAGTGTATCGTTCCCAATGAGGATGGAGTGACATGCGGATTTAAGATGGGTGGAAAAGATACTACCAATTTAAAAAGACACCTGAAGACACGTCATTCCGCAGTGTCTGCCAAGGTAAATATCAATTATGTATGTTGATTGATTTAACAGCATAAGGTTACGTGTCATAGTGACTGCTCTTGCTTTGAAAGCAGTGATACTAACCTCAGAGAACAAACAGGTTTTGCACACAGTTAAATGGGAGTCTGATAGGTATTTTGATGCCTTAATAACAAAAATTTAATTAAATGGGCGTATAGTTAAATGTGATGGGTGCTTTGATACCCTAACAAAAATAAAATGGGGAACAAATGTGTTGTAGATAAATAAATATGAACTGTGAAGGAAATATGAGTGTACTGCACTTTTTAAAACAAACTTTAGTCATCCATTTTTCTATGATATATGAAAGAAGTATAAGTCAGTAACACATTCTCAGCCAAGATGACTAAACACAGTTCAAGGTATGCTTATTTCTTAAGGGAATTTTTACAGCCAGGAGAAATATCCTTCAGCAAAATCCATTACAGTATCATCATGGAAGTGACTGAGGAAAATGACTAAAACATTGACTAAAATTAGACTATAATGAAACGGGAGTTCCATTGACTAAAACAAAACAAAGAAAGACTAAAATGTGACTTTAAACCAAGTGCCATTTTCAGAAAGCGACTATGACTAAAACTAAATTCAAAATTCTTATCAGAATTAACATTGTTACTGGCTGTAGCCCCTTTGTTAACCTTTCGTCTTTCCCCATCCCATGATGGCGATCCACAGGGCCAGCGCTGATCAGATGGCGTTTGGGTAGTGGATGCACAACAGTGGAAGTGAGAGGATGATGTGGTGGTATAAATACATCCGACACAGTAGCTTTGTTGTGACTTTAATGAGCTCAATGTCACGAGCCTTTCATTAATAGACTTGTGGTCAGAAAATGACCACCATTGAAGGGCTAGACGATGATTGAGCCATGATCTCTAACTGTCCGTGTACAAGTTGTTTAAATGATATGGCCTGTGAGAATACACACTGCTTAAAAACCTCCAGTAGTTCTAACACAACATTGACTAAGATTGCATCACCACATGATAATAGCCCTGTGGTAATCCAATACCGTTTATTAAAGGAGGTGTGCTCTTGACTTGCTTCTCATTTTACAATATGACTTTTGAGAAAGACAAAAAGCCTGAAACCATGCCAATTAGAGAAACAAATTCCAAAGATGTATTTTTAAAAGCATCTGCTAGTCAATGGAGCTCAGGCATACCTCAGGTGAGGCTTGGTGACGGCACTAATCTTGCAGATGTATCCATGATTCCACAGAGAATAAATGTGAGCTGAACCTCACTTAGACTACACCATCATGGATCTCAGTATGAATGAAATATTAAGAGTGCAGTGAAGACACTCTGCAATATAGATTTTCCTCCCTACATTTTTTTTCCATGTCCCTTCAACTGTAACCTTCTTTCTTCTATTATGGATCACTCTGAAAGGGTGTCATTCAGTATACTGTAAAGCAAAAGCTAATGGTACATGAGGAAGAGATGCAAGAGGACTTCTGCTAGAATTTAAACCTGATCTATTCCTGTGAACTTTAACGTGAGCATTCTGTGCATCCAAAAAGTGCTGCTGTTCACTTCTTAAAGCGGGCCTGCCAGATACTTCTTATCCCTTAGGATAAAACAGACAGAGTCTTGGGGTGTGCCTTTAAATTTTGAGGGTGTGCTTTTAAATTTATATATGTAATTAATCTTACATCTTGAAACGAGAACTCTGTTAGCCACAGCCTCTCTGTCCCTCTCTGTCGTCTACACCCTGAGAGCTAAAAAGTGGCTTCTGTGCAAGAATTGCAGCTTTTTCTATACATGAACCCAAGTCTGAACTGGAAAATGAAGTAGCAGTCACTGAACCACAGGTGCCATAACCAAGACTACAGATTTCAGAGAAGTAAACTTTAAACTTACTTTGAAATCCTTTGTTTTTGTGCCATTGTTAATTTTCTTTACAATACTTTACCAAACCAACAACAGATAAAATAGGCCTATGCTACTCACTGCAGGGCTAACACATAAGCTATATACCATACAGAACTAGACATTACCGTGACAGAGAGCACAGTCGTGATTTTACCAACGTAATGGTTACCGCTGACTGGAAATGAATGGCAACAGCTTTGACAATAAGCCTATTGACATGCCCTGTTATGATGGAGTATGTTATGAAGCATATCCTCAAGTCTGATTGTGGCTTTCATGTAAAAACTGAAAACCTTTACACCTTTTTTCTTGCCACAAAAATGCATGTCGAATCATAGCTAGATTAATGTTTTTCCACCAAAGTGACACCAAAAGACTGTAAACGTTTAGCACACTAAATTACACTAGCGATTGTGGCTGCTAGCACATAGTCTTGCTAGGTTAGGCAGAGCTAAAATATCAGCTGCCATAACTATGAAGAGTTGTAAAAGAAATACGATGGAATGGGTTTGCTACGTCGCTGTTTTTATGATGCTTGTGTATACATGAAACAACTATTCCCCAAACTATATACATACGTTAATTACACAGCTTGTGTGACTTGTCACGTTACGAACACTGGGTAAGCTACCTAGCCAAGCATTTCAAAAACAACAAGGAAAGAAATCTCACAGCAGGTCACTTTAGTGTTGGTACCGAAAGAAAATAATACAAAATGAAACAGAAAAAGATTTCCTACAACTTTGGAAACCTGTGTACACAAAAGTGACATGGAATTGCACAACTGATCAGAAAATGCAAACTAGATAGAAAATGATAAGCCCCTCTCGCAAATTTGCTCAGAATCCATCCTGGGTGCGGACTCAAGTATTTGCATCAAGTGAGAAAACACCCTATAAGTAGTCAGGCCACCTACTGGCATTTTCTTTCATTCTATACGCGAAACTTATTGCGAGTGCATGCTATCAGGAATAAAGCATGCAAGCATTCTCTCCCTTATGAACAGAATTGTGCGTCACTGATCCTTCAGTACTGGATGAGCAAACACAAGCCGTTTCAGTTTGCACACACGCCCACAATCCCTAACTATCCTCCCTTTTCATATAGAGTAATGTTGAAATTAGGTAATTAGAAAAGGAATTTAATATTTATAGAGGTTAAGAATGAAAAGAGCAAAATCACAAACTCAATTATAGCTAAGCAATTAAAAAAAAGTCAAGCACTGAATACGCTATAATTGATGGAATTAAGACAGCTTTATTCAGACAATTACAATGATGTTAATTCCCTACTGTCTGGACAACCGAGCAAATAAAGCCATTAAACCAGCTTCAGGTATCCTGAGAGTAAATGAGAGAAGCAGAGGTGGACACTCCTTTGCCCTGGTCCTATTAAAAAGCAGACAGCTCAGGAGACAGCGGTGCCATTTAATGACTGCTTTCACGTTCGTTGCACTGTCTCTCCGCATGAGGACAATGGACACATCCTCAGGGATTTGGCGGCGGTGGAAGAAAAAAAAAAGTGTTTAATTAAAGCAAAAGATGACATTGACATGGCAAAGGCAGAAAAGAGAGAAAACACGAGATGAAATGTTTTGCTTGTTGCGCACATTTTTCTAGTCTGGTCAGTACAATCTTCCTGCACTCATTTTTCCAGATTACAGTAAAATGACAAAAATACACATTCTCATACATCCACCCAGACAATACCACATTTAGATCCCAGGTATGTGCAAATACAACCCATCAGCAAAGCATAAATAACCTTCAATAAGTCCACCTTGTCCTAGATAATATTCACAGTGCTAAGACATGGTACGGCTAACACAAATGCAGTAAGCAGGTTGTGTCCCTCACTATGAACTACACCAACCTCTTGCAAGTGTGTATTTGTATCAACTATTCGAAGGAATTGTAATTTTAACCCTCTATTTACTTGTAAACAATTTTGATTACTAAGTAATAAGGGTATTATACATGAAATTACTTTATTTAATAGCCAACCTGCCAACATACTGCTCAATCAGAGAGCAAAATAGCAGCTAAATCCAATTAAGGAAATACTTTCCAAGTGAAATTGCTTGTTGTCCTGAACAATGCATACAAAATTACAGAAGTTCAGAAGCTTAAAATTGCATTTGGATTCTGATAATATGTGGATCAATGCATCATTGACAAACAGATTTTTTTTTTAAAAATGAAGTTAAAATGCAATTTTGGTGAAAATTGAATCGAGTGAGCCAGCTACAGATTTAGGCTGCACAGACACATCAACAGTTGGTCCTTCAACAGCCTCTTTTTTTTTTTTTTTTCTTTCTTCCGAGCCACTTCAGATTCATGTTCACTGCTCCAGAAGCTACCCATCTTAGCCTCTCTTCCTCTTGCCTTCAGTTTTCCCAATCACGAGCTCCTTCTCCAATGATTCAAATCTTTTCAAGATATCTCCAAAATATTTCAGCGTCTGTCTCATCATGGGTTCTTGATAATGGTAGCTAGCCAGTTAAATATTAACTTTATTGCATTAAAAAAAGAAATTCACATCACCAGAAATGAAACTTTCCTGGTCTAACGTTCCATATTGGACATGACCAAACACAGTCAACATGCTCTTTCGACTATGCTAACACATTCCACCCACACACACATACACATCTGCTGGATTCTGGATTCAAGTTTCATTCAAAATCTCTTATATTCAATATATAATATTTCGAGATAATGAACTTTTGGCTCCTTCAGGCTGGTCCACATCACTGTAATTACCAGGAGGCACGCTCTCTCACACTGTAAAGTCATATAGCTATTCAGCACACCTCCATGAATCCCAATCACTTGTACATAAAGCAGAAATGTACATAAAGCAGCGATGACCCCGTGACCGCCGCTTTCACTGCATCTAATCATGTTAGGAGGTGGTGTGAAAGCTTCAGCTGGACATCTGCCATATTGTAAACACTGCGTGTTACGCATGGCTATACTAGCAAAAAAGCGTGATCTGATTATATCTGCCGAATAAGACCTTGCTTGAGGTCTAAATGTGTAATCACATACATAAGGATTTTGTCATTATGTAGATGTTTAGCCTTCAGCTGGAGTTCAGCTTGTTGAAAGTCAAGACGTTTCCGTTGCGTTTACTCTTTCATAGTGAGGTCCAAGGACAGTTCATGTTGCATAACATGTATCCCTTACAGTTTTTTTCTCAGCGTTTGGGTTCGAGGGGGTTGTTTGTGCTTGCGTGACTTGTGTGTGCAGGCTTTACGCATGCATTTATAGCTTTATGAAAACAAGCAAGGGTTATTTTTTTACCTCTTTCAGTCCTTTTGCTACAACGTTCCAGTATAGATGGTTCAGTGTTCCCTTGTCACTTGTGTGTGTGTGTGTGTGTGTGTGTGTGTGTGGGGACTGGTGAGGGGAATCAAATAGGTGTTAACCAGCCTGAAACCAATGCTCCCTTTTTCACTGCTGCTAGCCGAGAATGGTGACTCGTCGTCTCTCCCTCCAGCATCTCTTTATCTCTCGTACTGTCTCTGACTCAAGGTCAGGGTGTCAGTTCTCAGCACTTTCGGTTTGCTCTGTAACTCTGCTGTTCCCATCTGCAGCTTCAACCTCCTATTTATCTGACAAGCACCTGCCACATTCATCGAAGTGAAAAGCTAGCTGATTTTGGCATAGTGTGTGTGTGGCAAAAAAAAGGTGCAAAAACGATAAATGCACATTGCAGCATTTATGATATTAGCCAAAACACGTGTAAAATATTGCTGACTGAAAGCGCCACGTGATCTGGAAAACCTTAAGAAACACCGGCACTGCTGGGAATTTGCTCTCAGAAAAAATATTGTTCACTACAGTTGTTTTAATTGAATAAACAAGCAAACAAACAAATAAAAACACATATGCAAACAAATAACTACAACAACAATAATAATACTAATAATAATGCTATGACTACTACTACTTCTAATAACAATAACAATAACAATAATAAGTAATTATTATTATTATTAGAGATGGCTTTTTAATAACACCAGAGTACTGATACTGAAACCTTGAGTATCAGCCAATACCAGTGCCCATGGGATATTATTTTCTTGAAAAAACTACTTACCTTCAACTTTTTTTCTTTTTTTTTTGTGACACTTGTGAAAAAAAGTCACTCCCATTGTGAATACAACCCCAATTCCAAAAAAGTTGGGATGCTGTAAAAGCATAAGTATAAACAGAATTAATATTAACCTATATTTATATTTATAACCTATATTTTAACCTATATTAAATTGAATGCAATAAAAAGACAAGCTCTTTTCAAACTGATAAACTTTATTGTGTTGTGTAAATATACACTCATTCTGAATTTCATGCCTGCAACACGTACCAAAAAAGTTGGGGAGTCGGGGCTGTATACCAAATTTTTTGGAATCGGGGTTGTATAATAAATACAATACAGTATAAAGTCTAAATATAATGAAAAAATAGTCTCTTTAAAAGGTAAACATTTCCAAAAAACATTTCCAAAGCCAAAATCTAAATCTATACAAATCAGTCCAATGTGTGATGTGTATCCGATCCACTATTTTGTATTTATTATCCATTTGCTATCCACTGCACTTTTGATCTCCATTTGCACGGTTGATAACATCACTTGCTCTTTATTGCCACCCTACCTTTGCACGTTTACACGTTACACCTAATACGACTTGCGGTTTTGCGCTTATAGTTACATGCTAACTGCATTTCCTTGGACAATGACAAGGTTGTATCTAATCGAATCTATATTTTTAAATACAACTGGATCTGTAGATAGTATTCCGCCTCACTATTAATTCACTCTGGATAAGAAAATGAACCACTGCTTTTAAAGGGCCTTTATTAGTACTGCTTAATCTGCTCGTATTGTCTTGCTTACAGTAGTTTCAGCTCTTAACTATGTCCTGACAGACCCCAAAACAAAGAAGAAAACAAAAGCAAAAATAATATCTTGTGTGCTTGAAGGAGTTCGGTTCTCCTAGCTGGGTGCACGGATGCAACCCTTTCTCACTGCTGAAAAATAGCAACTGACAACTGTGTCTTAGAGAACCGCTACAAGTAAACACCCACAGAGGGAGGTCTGCTAAGCCCAAACATCATAAATGGCAAAGGTGGAGGATGAGGTTATCGAATCATTTCTCCAACTGATTCCAAGCTGCTTTTCACGCCTGCAAACTTCATAGTTGTGGGTGGTTCGAGTTTTCGTTGTTAATCTGCCTCTTTGGGTTTGGTCCGTGTTTGTGCGTACGTGTGCGTGTTTGTGTGCAAGTGTGGAAAGAGATTGCTGTAATCCCCATGTGTAATCAGAGGAGTACACAGACACAACAGAGTAGGTGAGGATAAGGACTGTGCACAGAAAACTCAGCCCATCCTGAGGGGGCTGAATGAAAGATAAGACAGCCCTGAGTTTTCACATGCATAAGATAACACACTCTGACCTTGTGGATAGTGTGTGTGGTTTTCGTTCAGTTTTGTTTCTCTTTCAATGTTTTACTGATGTACAGGCTAGTAAAATCCCTGCTGACTTCTAGAAATAAATCTAGCAGCAATACACCTGGAAAATCAGAGAGATATACAGAAAGATGGCACTTATGCCATATACAGTGGAGCAGACATATAGCGTACGATTTGCATAGATCATAAACCATCCCAAACCGCCCTCATTCGTCTTCTCGTTATCAAGTAAACCAAGACAAATTGTTGGTAGAGCACCAGAATAATGAGACCCTCTACCCTGTTGAACGCCTTCACCGATCAGTTCTCTACAGCAGAAAATGCAAGACCGTTCTTTACTTGGATCGAGGCTTGAGTGTCTTCTTCTGTCGACTTCAGAAAAATGTTCAGACCCTGAGGTCCAAAAGTCCGAGTCTCTCTTTCTTTCTCTCTCAAGGAGGCTCAAGAGTTACAGTTCTGATCATTCATCATTCAGAGGCATCGTACGTGGATTTACACTCCCAGGTAAAACAGGGGCTTTGTTTTACTTGTGAAATATTGAATACAATTCAATATTTACTCAAGCAGTTTGAGATTTTGCTTAGAGAAAAGTCACACACACTTCACATGTGAAATTTGAATTTGTTTTTCCGCGATTCTCTTATTTTTCTAGGTTGGTTGTTCATTATTTTTCATTTTTTGACACGATTCATTTATTTTCAACGATTCGTTTATTTTCATGATTTTGTTTTTCAAGAGTCATTTATTTTCCAGTATGTTTTTTTTTAAACATGTGACTTTTTAAAAAAAGTCTGTACCTCCACAAGTGATTTTTTTACATGACTGTTTTTTTTTTTTATTCACTTACTTTCATGTTTTTCTTTTCCACATGATTCATTTATTTTTATATGTTAATTTTTCACATGTAGGTTTAATCGGATACTATTCCCATGATGTCACGTGCAATTTCAGGGCATAAAATGTTACACCTTCCCATACTACTCGTTTGATTACATGTGAAAAACATGATCACATGTAAAACGTTTGTGAATTTTCTGTAAGGGCTGTGACTAACGAATAAACAGTTTCTTAGAAAACTGCTTCAGCAATTGAGTGAATGATGATAAACTAATCGATACAAAATGTCATTTTCATGAGCATCACAGACGTTTTGAGTTCACTCAGGAAGGCACTGACTATAAAATGCTGCTTACAGCACAAAAGAAGACAGCGCTAGCACTCACTCACCCTGGCAGGAGAGAGTGAAAAGGCTCTCCTGGAGTGTTCAGCCGCACTGATGGGTGGAATGATCCAGTCTCGCTTTTGCCAGTGCACCCCATTGGTGGAAAATCCTTGCAGCCGTTGACTGAGATTGTGGTGGAGGTTGTGATGGGAGTCGGCCTTGTCAACAATCTGGGAAAACAAACAAACAAACCAAAAAAACCTCACTAATATGGAAAAAATTTAATTATAAGGAGACGCAGTAATGTGAATCTTGTTTGACACTGAGGCTTCAAATAGAATGATTTTATATAAATGTATTTATGGATCCATAAAATAATCCATAGTCCATCAATTAAGACAAATAAAACTAGCCATTTGAAAATGGTGTCCTATAACGCTTAGGAGGTGCTCTTTCACCGTCTTCATTTTGTTGTTTTCTGCGCTCTTACAATTTTGTAGGTGTCACTAAATACAAAACAGCTGTGCCATGAACGTGCTTGATAATGTACATTTTCAGCAGAGACCCACAAACATGGAGCGCTATGAAAAATCCAATGGGAATTCGATTCGGCCTACAAAAACATTTACATGCAAATTCACCGATAAATGTGACCAAATTATTGGGGTTTTGCAAAGATCGACAATCCGTGAGCGTTCCAAACTGGAAATTTGGTTGAACGATAGAAACCACATTAGGAACGGACTGGATCTAAATTCGAAACAAAGTCATGAAAACTGTAACCTTTATCAAAATGAGACTAATAAGCATGAGTGTCAGTCTGGGCACTAAAAAAAAAACCCAGGAAACAAGATACCCAAGAAAAACACATTCTTTCCACACCGGTCTCATTGCCCATGTTGTCATTTTTAACTGTGTTTGTCTGTGTCAACGCTGCAAAACAATTTGTGCTTGCCATGAGAACACCTGTGTCCAAGAGATAGATTATCAAGCCAGCAGTGGGGTTCCCACTCAAAGGTTCAATCAGCATGACAAATCACAGTCATGCCTCCGCTAGCCAGCACACATGTCAGAACAATTCATTCAGAATGTTGAACCAGGCTGACAAAATGTCACCTTAGTAAAAATGTCAGGAAAATATTACGGCTGCTGGTAACCCGCTCGTTATAGGTTCGAAAGCCAAGGAGAATGCTGATGTGACCAATCACATGCCAGAGACTGAGTCACTACATTGGCCCTGTTGCATAGATGAACACTAACAGTGACTGGAAGACGTGAGAACAGTCAAAGTGATAAACTCATGAATAAGACCACAATTCACATTGCCATATCGAAATAGAAAATGAAACTGAAAGCATCAATTCCACCAAGACAAATTCCTCTTTGTGTAAATAAACGTGATTCTAATTCATTGGTTTTAGACATGAAAACAAAAATCTAAGCGCGTACAACTTTACACGATGAGGTACATCGGAAATTATTGTGGGTTTTTCCATTTAATTTCCCTTCAACTTTCTTAATTAGTAGACTGCACCTTTGTGAAGGTCCAGCTACATGAAATTCCTTGTTTGCAAATATCTAGATAAGGACCTAACATGTTAGATCAATTAATGATTCGTAACCTGTTTTCGGCACCGAGGTCAGAGCAGCCACACAGACTGAGAGATGCGCGTCTCCGGCACTCTTCGAGACTCCAAATGACAGAAAATATTAACATAAAGAGTGTGCTTTGCGACACAACAAAATGAACAACAGAGCATAATATGAAACGATCGACGGTTTTCTATCATCTTCTCTATTAGTGGTCTTCTAAATTGGCTAGAAGCCATTTTTAGCTACAAGATTCAATTCAATTCAATTTTATTTTAACTACAGACATTCTCACAAAGCAGCTTCACAAAAGTATATTTATTCTGAATATAAACTTATGAATCTATATATATCCCTAATGAGCAAGCCTGTGGCGACGGCGGCAAGGAAAAACTCC
>JAQQZX010000016.1:14038482-14057949 GCA_030068355.1 Notoglanidium maculatum | reverse complement strand
TGTGTGTGTGTGTGTGTGTGTGTGTGTGTGTGTGTGTGTGTGTGTGTGTGTGTGTGTGTGTGCGCGCGTGTGTGTGTTGAGGGGGTTCATATATATGCTTACAGCATCTTTTTCAGAGACAATGACGAGAAATGATATATAACACTATAGGGGCAATGCAAATATTAAAATATAAATATTAATGATTAGGTTAGGAAACCTGTCAGATGATTTTGATCCCTTTTTGCCTTCAGCAGTGTGAAAAATGTAATTAAAATAAAATAGAATGACCTTGTCTGACATAAGAGGGTCATACAAAACGTTCGTTTTCGCATTGTTTACCGCAATTAGCTGACACAAAAGTCTTTTTTCAATATCACCTTTATTTCATTCACTGCAAGTGTTCCCGTGCTTAACAAGTCAATCATTTCATGCCGTAATGTTTTCCTTTGACTCACCCTTGTATGCTGAAATGAAATATATTACAATATGTTCCTAACTATAATATTCATACAATATGTAAACACACGTGATTGTATGCTGTTTACGTATGCAGTATATTTCAAATCATGTGTCAAGCTAAGAAATGATTCTGAGATAATTGACATCACAATCCACACTTTTGTGTAAGTAAGACAAAACTTGGGGGCTGTTATACGAAAATAAGCAATACATACATACACGATGTTGATTATTTCCCGACAGTAGGTGGGCAACATGTTTTACTCCTTTTACACCACGGCAATTTGCCAATGCTAACAACTTATCGTTCATTAAAGTACACCGCATCATACGTTATATCCATTTATAGTCGTGGTTAATGTTTATCGCCCAGGAAACAAGTTAGTACCTGTTGGATCAATTAACGAAACGTTCACCAGCCTCTCTTTTTATTTTCTCTTGATTTTAATAAGGCAGCTTTCCATGTTCCCCCGCCCTCCTGTAAACTATTCCATAGCTTTTTTAAAAAAAAATACTCTTTTTACTTTTTAAAAAACTACTCGAGTTAACTCTGTTACAAAGCTGGAGACTCTTTCCATAAATGCTCTACATTTATACACCGTATCAAAAGTTACGCACAATTTTTAACGCAGTTATGTGAGTCCCTGTGTACTATACTATAGAAACGCTACCAAATTAGAGTAAAAGCATTAATTTAAGCTTCACAGCCTGAACTACTGTCAAAACTGCTGTTATAGAAAATTAATCACCTTCTGACCAATCAGATCTCAGAATTCATCAGGGCTATGGTATAAAATAGAACACTGGTGGTCTATTTTCAACGATCGTTTCACAGATGATTCATTTAGTGCTGATGGAAAATACCGCTTATATATTTTTGGCTCTTGCAGGAAACTGGACACGCTCTCATTTGCCAAGTAAACGCTCAGTTTTCTCTACCTGACTTTACAAACCTTGATCGTTCGCATTTTTGCTACTTGGTCTGTTTCCTTATTTTTTGCTCTTTTGATCTTGCTCTTGATACATCACCGTCTGCACATCGCCTGACCTTTTGCCTACCTTTGACTTTGCCTCTGGTCTACATTTTGGCTCGATCTGCCTGTTTCAAATAAAACACTAACCTGCATTTACATCCGTCTCAGTTAACATAATCACTCCACTTTGCTTAAAGCTACAGCACCTTTTCCGGATGTTTCTGTGGAAAGCACATGACTGTGAATGATGGTGTTTATGGAGGTTGTGCGAACAGTGCAAGCTTCTACATGTTTCGCTCCAAAATAGTCAACACAAACAGAAACGGTATCTTGAGGAAAGCTCGCTATTGTTCCTCCAGACTGCACACTTTTCAATTGCGGTGTCTATCTCAGCAGGAGGCGGTTTTCGATAAACACTCTGCCGTGGTGAATATCTCTCTCTGGAAAGAGAGAGTGGGTTTTTTTTTTTAGAATAATTAGCTTTTAATTTGCTTTCCTCCTCGGCTTGGCTTTATCTTCCTCTAAAGTTTTATCTGCTCCTCCCTATTATCAAACCTCTGTGTTGAAGCAGAGTGCTCTTCTGCAGTTCTGTTATTTGTTCACTGCTTCTAGCACTTGTCTTAATGTCTACATACCTTTTACATTTTCCTGCTTGTTAATGCATATATTCTTTTGCGACAGTAAGCCTTGCTCCGGCTCTACAGCCTGCCTAATCTCTTACCTGCTGTGTCGCACGCTGCTGTGCAAACGGACACATTTTCCACACCGTGGACATTTTATGCTGCTGAATTGGACCTATTTTTGGGAATGACATTTGCTCTTAGTGATAAGGCACGACTCGCTACAGAGAGTCATCCAGTATGTGTGTGGTGTGCAGTGCAGATCAAACTGGCTTCTGTTCAAGGGTTTCTTTTGAATCTCTGTACATGTGTCCATCACTCATTTTGAGTACACTTAGAGGGCATTTGATTTGAATATTTCCCAGCAGGCCCACAGGGACAACGGGAGCAGGAGAGGGCCAGAATTGCACTCGTTTATTCTTTAAAGAGGCACATAAAATATGGCTGGATGTTGAGGGACAGGTCAGTGGGAATAACACGGCTGAGGCTACAATGAAGTGGGAGGGAGGAATGTGAGTTCTTCTTGTAAATTATTTATATACGGATACACAAAGATACATGTAGGTGAAGTGAGAGAAAGAGAACATATCTGCTTTATGTGTACAATCAGTGTATATATATACGGAGTGTTTTGGTGCTGCTCTTCTCATGACGTATGTGAAAAGCTTTATCTTGACTTTCTTCATGGAAACAATGCTCATGTGGAGCAGCACGATGCATAAAATCATGCAAATACAGGTCAATGTTCACGTCAAACATCAGGTTGGAGAACAAAATGTGATCTCTGTGACTAACTGTAGCATGGTTATTGGTACCAGATGTATTGGTTTGAGTATTTCAGAAACTCTTGATCTCCTGGGAATTTCACACAAAACTGTCTTTAGTGTTTACACAGAATGGAGCGAAAAACAAAATGAGAGACAGTTCTGTGAGTGGAAACGCCTTGCTGATAAGAGAGGTCAGAGGAAGATTGGTTGGCCAGATTGGTTCAAACTGCCAGGAAGGATACAGTAGCTCATATAATCACTCTTTACAACCATGGTGAGCAGAAAATCATCTCAGCACGATGAACAAAACATCAAGCCTTGTGGAGCACATTGGGCTCCACTCCTGTCAGTCAGGAACAGGAATCTAAGGCCATCATGGGCTTCAAACTGGACATTAATCACCTGATCTTTGTCCAGCCTTTTTCGGTGAGTCAGTGCAGAAAGTGCAAACTCCTCCACGCTACAGACTTACTGACCATTACAAAGGATGGACACTTCTAAAAAATCTTAAATAAATGTCTCGTAACCGAGTTTCTCTTAGTTAAATAAAAACATTTTTTTTCGTTTTAATCTGTATATGATTAGCCTCAGCTTATGTGGCGCATCTGCTCCACGAGTCCCTGTGATTTAGCTGTTACTATAGAAACACTAACCTATCAGAACAAGCACGTATGAGGGTGAGTCAAATGAAAACATAAGACATAATAAGACATACATTAGAGAAAGAGAGTGTACGCAGCTGTAATTTACGTGAGTCATCAGCACTGCCGGAACATTTTCACTGAACAAAATGGAGATTCGATGGAGATTAACGCTGCTTAAATTCAAATGGAAACAGAAAGGAGTGGATTTAATTTGCCCAACTTTTATACTTAAATATCAATGGTACAAAGGCTCGGGATGAGAGCAAGTATTTTTGCACAGACATCAATGACATCAAGGAGACGCCTTTCAAAAGTTTTCCGGAATGATCTATTAATACGAAACCCAGTGTGTCCATGACACTTTCTCTAGCCTCTCCAACTAGGAAGACATTTCACTGAGTCACTTGGAAAAGATAACAGGGCTAATGAGAAGGAAAGACATAAGACCGAAATACAAACACACGGGGTCGTTATATCGACAAGTTCCTATCAAAATAATCTTCTCCACCATATGCTGTCACTGGCTGTTACACTTTTCCCTTCAGGTGGTTCGTCGTTCCCCAGAGTGTGTAAGCACAAAAGGTGAGGTGTTTCTCTTCGTCTCTCTTCTATCTCCACTCATGCCTAATCTATTATCATTTTGTGCTTTGTGGGTGACTGTGGAACAGAGACCTGAAGGTCAAACGTCCATGTCAGAGCAGGGCAGCACATACTCGCCCACACCTCTTTACCTTTGTTTTCTTTCTTCTCATTTATTTGCTCATCGATCACGGAGCTGACCTCAGGAAGGACCTACTTGCTCCTGGCAAGGATCTACAGGTCCTATTCTATTCTCTTTGCTTTTGTGTTATTAATAAGCCTGAAAAATGAGTGCTTTATGGGATGAATTATGATGCAATCTTTGCACTATATCATAGATTGGGTTATATGCAATAACGCAATATATAAGAGCTTAAAGTCTATAAATGCACTTTTGTCAGGCGTTTTTCTTTGTTATTAGTATCTCTGTCTCGTCTATGATCACTAGACATAGTCACCTCACTGAAACACACAGTATCGGCACACAAACATAAGGGATTCAGTAAAGTGCCTGAGTTTTATATCACTTAGTTCAAGACATCATGGACCAAACAGATTATTGGCAAGGTTACATTTTACTAAGTACCATTTCAAAAAGGTTGGAACACTGTGTAAAATGTAAATAAAAACAGAATATGATTTCCACATCACGTGAACCCATGTTGAATTGAAAATGAAACAAAGACGACATATTAAAATGTTGAAACTGTTATTGTTTTATGAAAAATATATGCTCATATTGAATTTGATGCCAGCAACATGTTTAAAAAAAAAAGTTGGGACAGGGTAACAAAAGCCTGGAAAAGTTGTACAATGCTAAAAAAAAAACACCTTGTGGAACACCTCACAACTAATAAGGTTAATTCGCAACAGGTCAGGAACATGATTGGGTATAAAAAGAGCATCCCAGAGAGGCAGTAAAGTGGTAAAGATGGGAAGGGGTTCACCACTCAGCGGGCAAATAGTGCAACACTTTGAAAATAATGTTCATCAACACAAAGTTGCAAAAAAAAAAAAAAAAAAAAAAAATGTTGGGAACATAATATCAATAAAAGGTTCAGAGAATCTGGAGAAATCTCTGTACACAATGGATAAGGTCGAAAGCCATAATATTGGATGGTCGTAACCTCAGGCATACACGATTTCTAGCAACATGTGCTGCAATTCAAACATCTTTTTCAAGGAAGGTCTTGTTTATTTCAGTAAGACAATGCCAAACTGCATCCTGCACGTATTACAACGGCATGTTGTAAATGAATATTTGAATACACGTTGTACATGATTACTTATGTAACAATTCAGAATCTAGTTTCTGGTCTCAAAAGGACAAAGAAGGCTGACGCATGTGCAAATCCCAGATTTTAGCTGTACAGAATGCAACACAGCATTCTAGGCTGAAGAATCCCAAATTGAAAAGTAAAACCCCTTGAATGCCATTTCAACGTGCATAGCATCTCGGTAGGTCTAGAGCTTTCCTGGAGTGTTCAGCTACCTTGGAGTGGGAAAATCCATTAGCCATGATTTTTGCATTGGCATTAGAGCCATTAAAGTGAGTTAAGTGAAATCCTGTTTGGATGAGATTGACATTTGCTAAGGCTGTCGGAACGGAAAAAAAGGGGTGACATAACACCAGACACACTTAACGCCTTTTATATAGTATAATACAACAGCAATTGAATTTCTGCCTTACTTTTCCCTTTCTCTGTATCACCGTGGAAAAGCTTACATTTGAACATTAGGATTACAAAATGATTTTAAGATCACATTATTATACTGATTACGATTTGATATTAGCATATCAGCTCTAACCACATGGCCTTGTAGCGTTAAGGATTTATACAGTCTGTACGGTGAATTAATCACGCCATAATTTCTCTTTAAAGTCAATAAATTGCTTGGAAATGTCAAGATGCATGTCACAAAAGTCATTTCTATTGTACCTTCGTGTGTAATAAGCATAAACGTCTTTTTTTCCCCCCAACAATGCAGGAACTAATCTATGTAATTTTACACGCATTGGAAAAACGAGTGATTAAATCTATTACTCTGGCTTTACTGAATAAAGGAAACAATAGAAATCCTTGTCTGCCCTCTGTGGGCCTGAAACGAATGATGAGGAGTGGAAAAGATGGGGGGAAGAGAGCATTCTATTCAACACAAATTAGTCTTGCTACCATTCTTGGCTTAGAGCAACTAAAATTTGTGAAGGTCCAGGTATGTAAAAGTCCTTACAAAGGTCCAGATAAACAACTAACATAACTGAATAGTGACAACAGTTAGCTTTGAAAGCTCAGCCATTGGTGATTAGTTTATGGCTATAAATAAGGAGCTATGTTTTGTCACACGGTGCTGCTTCTTTTTACCGATTTTAACCAGGGCCGCAGACTCTGAACAGATTAGACGTCTGTTTTCAATTCGACTCGGAGAATAAACACATACATTTTGTCCATTCAACTTTAAACGCTGCGTTCATTGCTGTTTTCAGTGTTGCTAATCAGACCAGAGAGGCTAAATAAATAGAAAAAACTTCCCCTGCTTTCTACCCCAGTAACTAGTCTCTGGTCCAATGAGCTGCCTTTGGATAAATAATTTGTATAAATGCATATGATTGGTTAAGCAGCAACAAAGGATCTGCACCAGAAGCGGCGTGGTTTAGAAAACTCAACTCAACTGAACTACGGCCATTTTTTTCACACGATCATTGGCTCCGGTTTTAAATATCATAATTTCACTGTTCACTTGCACATTCATGATCTTATCCAATGTGACCACAGCACAATGGATAAAATCATACAGATACAGGTCTAGAGGTTGTTGGTGCCACATAGCCTTGACTGAGTGTTTCAGAAACTGCCAACATCCTGGGATTTGGTGGATTGGTGCGACAACCAAAAAACATCCAGCGAGCAGAATTTCTGTAGGCCTGGCAAGACTGGTTCAAGTTAATAGGAAGGATTCAGTAACTTAAATAACCACCTCTTTACAACCACGGTTAGCAGAAAAGTATCTCAGCATCACACATCATGTTGAATCTTGAAATGGATCGATTTTCAAAATATTGAACATATTTTGTTTTTTTAACCCTTTTTTTCACCACATACTTCCCTATAGGATCCATATGTTATTTCATAGTTCTGACATCTTCAGCATCGTTGTACAATTTAGAAAACAGACGAAATAATGAGTACGCGTATCTGAACTGTGCATCGGGTTTCAACCCTGTCAGGCAAGAACAGGACCATAAAGCTACAGCATGCACAGGCTCACTGAAACTGGACAGCTGAAAATTGGAAAAAATTGGCATCAATATCAAGCAACAACTCCGTTTGCAATTTTATGCAAACAAGTTCTGATACGGCCATAATTCAATTGACTGGGTTCAGGAAAATCAGCAAACCCATTTGATAGCTCAGGTTGTCTATTGTCCCTAGTCTCCAGTCTCAGAAGATTTATCTCCCACCAGTGCTTTTGGTGTGCAGATAAAAAACTAAAAAAAAAATGGAGGAAAAATTTATAACCACTATTTCATCTCGGAATCTTTTGCAAATAAAGCCGGAACAATAAATACAGTTTTATTGTTGCAGAATAAAAAAAAAAAACGGTCAAAATATGCCTTTGTGTTCACGGATGTTTTCTTGCGTAATTGCTTTTTTAAAGTAGGAATGCATTAGAAGTTCATATGAATAGATAGTTAATGTAAAATAATGCATATAGCTTCCAGTGTGCTGCTGGTTCATATCTGAGTGTGTAAGCAAACCACCTTCTACAGTCGATATATAACTCAGCTCCTGAGATGCCCCTGTGGCTTTACCGAAAGCTCCCAAAGAGAATAAAATCAAGAAATGACAATTTTTTTTCACCCACAAACAAATCCCTTAGAGGTTGAGAGAGAAGTGTCTGTCACTCTGGTTCTTCTTGCCTGTCTCTCTCCATCTCACTGAAAGTCGAAGTAAATAAACTGCAGAGGTTGTGGATTAGCAGAGAGGGACAAAATAATAGTGGTCTAACGTCCCTTTAACAAAAATATGCAGCATGCGGCATACGTTTAGGCGCAGTGTTATAAAAAGTGCATGGAAAAATGTCGACATTTTCTACAGTACACAGTTGTGACGTATATCTCAGTATACCGAGCAGTATGTGTATAGTCATTTTAAATAGCCTTCTTAATTTAAATGTTCAATTAGTAACTCGTTTTAAAGCTTAGTAACATTTGATCAGTTTTGGTTGATGCTCAAGGATTCAGTATCGGTATCAGAAAAGAAAAACCATTATTGTGCCTTCTCTATTAAAATAGTGCACAGGCATTGAAGTCACCATTTATTTAAATGTCTGTTCAGGCTTCATTTATTGTTCCGGGTTACACTAATCTCAAACCTAATGGCGTTTTAATGTGACTTTCGATCACATTCACACTCCGAATTAAAGCAAGCAGAATGGGATAAATAAACAAGAGAGAATTAAACTCGACTTCTCTATATACTGACTGCCTCCATGTGCAACAATTAAACTGATACACTTCTTTTATATTTAGGGCTGTGAAAACATTTTCCGAAGATGTGTCTCACTGCCGTTCTTGCTATTGATTTGATTATTATTATTGCTTATGTTTGTGCCGGTACTGACAGTACGTTTGCCCTTTATAAAAAAGTCTTTCAATGGTTCTGCTATGTTTTTTGGAAAATAAGAAATCAATTTGCCTATTATGCTATTGAAACTGAATTATGAGATGCACCTGGATTTAAAATAAACTGCAATACAATAACACAATAGCACCGAGTTACAAGATTGATTCTGAAAATACATTTCTATTTGTATGTCCTTGGGTCGGTACGGCGTACCGCTGCGCTGAGTCAGTGGTGTTGATGCTTCCAATCTTGTTTTACCCAAGAGACTGGAAAGACCATCATGTTCTCCTCAGGTTTTATCGACTTTCCTTTTTGTCATAGCGCATTCAGTTTTAGCAATGCAGCATACGGCAGTGCGGAAATATGGGTGAAAACAAATACATAACTAAAAATAGTCAGCGTTATGGACGTGCATTTATGTTTTGTGCTATGCTTGATACTAAATGATATATTCTACTTCAGCATACAACAAAGTGCAACAAAATAAATCTACTGCTATTCTTATTTCATCAGCTATATCATCCGCAAAGTTGATTCTACAGCGTGTCCAGAAATGTTTTATTCTCCTTATACCATAGCTTGTTATTAAAGAACAGCATGTAGCCTTTGATGCATTTATAGTTACATTTCATGTTGTAGGATGTCACATGTGGACTGCTGCAAAGCGCTTACACTGAAGACTTTCATAAATGTTAAATGTCATATCATTAGTGACTATAGCGTACTATCAATATGATAACATACAAAGAAGAAGAAGGTAAAAGTCAAATAGAAGTCTGATCACTTTTGATTTAGGCTGATTTGAAAGTCATGCCATTCACATTAATCACATTACCACTGCAAATGAATTCACATGAACCTCTCTGTTTGTGTTTCATAATGAACTAGACATCGACACTGGCAGAAAATGTGAGGCGTATGCAGAAACAAAAATTTACAAAGTGTATCATGAAGTGCACCAGAACGCAGATGCAGATTTGATTAAACGTAGTCATAGCAGACAAACCAGAAGAAACAGGCAGCTTCTTTTTTTTTTTAAGCCAAAACAGGCACAAACCATGAGTGAGGAATAAATGAAACATACTGAGGTCAGCACCAGAGAAGCAGGCACACAATGACAGAAAGTCGGTTGCAACACAGTGCAGAACCTGGAGCGATGAGTAAGTGTGTTTCCAAGTTATTTTAACAGGTTTGAGAGAACGTAAACAGGTTTCGAGAGACAAAATGGACATGGATATTGGATACCGTCGAGGCAGGTTTATTTACCTGAGATGAGACTGGGTACGTTAGACAGGTGACACAGGTAAGAGCAGATGCAACCAGGATTCAAGGGTAAAAACTAAATTAAGTATAAACCGAACCAGGAAACATACATAATGAAGGTAATCCTCAGAAACCGAGGTAATAAAGCAACAGGAAGTAGAACATCAAACCAAAATCCAACAATCCACAGACAAAAACACAAAGAGCTAGAGAAGGGCTAAATAGTGTATGCATAGAGTTACACCTAGGATTACGATTGACAAGGCAGAGTAGTTAAAGCCCTACAGGTGAAATGGCAATGCAGTGACCAAGATCTAAGTAGATAATGACAAATTAAGTAAAGCGCAGCCTGTTCAAGATGGGAATGTTGCACCTTTTTCCACCTCGCCCTTCTGTGTAAAAGGTCCGAATCCTGAAAGGAACGCTGATATGCTTGGGGTATTCCTATTTCCAACGTGTAGTATGTTATTCATACACGTACACATGTTAAAACACAGACTGGTGCAGGTTTATGCCAGCTTGGTTCGGTTCAGTGTAAACAGCCAAAGCTGACACAATAAGAGGTCTTCTCATTGAGGATCCTCTGCGTAAAAAGGGCGTGTGACAGATTTAGACAAACTGTGACGAATGTAAATGTGATAAATGTGCAGAGGTTCTTGACACATGGGTGGTCATCTAACATGGATCCTGACATGACAAGGTGACTAAAGTCGGTAAAACCAAATGGCACTGCACAATTTGTGTGCATTTACGCTACCCAGAATATGTTTCCGGTTGAAATATTTTGGTTCCAGCGCACTATTCCGCTGTTGATTTCATATAGCAACTTAGGCTAAATAGGAGAATCGTGGGTAACTGAGACACGCTTCTGATTTTGGCATTCTCTGCCCCACTCATGAACCTGACAAGCAACCATCCTAAATCTGTAGCTGAGATCTGAATACCAAAGCATGCAATTCTGGTACTACATGCTTGACTCAACTCCGAACACAGGCCAAAGTATACAAATGTCAGTGTTCTTTCCCACTAGCACACTTTCGATATCAAGTGTAACCTTTCAAAAATAGAGTATGGTGACCTTAAGAAGAAAGTGAGGGAAGAAGTGAAAGAGCGAGAAAGAGAGACAAGGTAAAGTAGCAAATTGCGGGAACTGATGAGACTCTCTGATGCAAGTAGAAATATTTAACTGATAACACATAAATGTAATTCCTGAAAGTAACACAAAGGAGATATAGTCCAAGATATGGTGCAGAATGAGAAGCAGACATAAAAGCAAGAGAAGACAAGTAAAGATAGCGCTCAAAAGCAACCATGGCAGGGAAGCAGAATGAGATATCGGCTAATGAGTGAGAGCCAGAAGTAAAGCACAGTACAAGGATGACACAACACAGGAGGAACAACAGGACAGAATAATAAGGGAAAAAGGAAGCAGGTACAGGTCAGGAGAAAAGGGGACATATGAAAGCTCTGACCTTAAAACTCACTCACCTAGTACAAGGCATTGTCGGCCCCAAAGGTCAGAACAACGTCAAAACCATTTCACAAAATATAAAGACATTCTTTCTTGCCCAGCTTCAGAAACCACAGCGCAGTTGGCCTTAAAAGGCCAAAACAGAAAAATTCACTTCTGCCCAAATGTCAAGTCTGTGTTGGGATCTCCAAGGAGACGCTTATAGGTTACACACAGTTCAAAGCTTGTTATGAGCTAAATAAAGTTAATCCCAGAGTGGGCATTGGTTCATGTATTCATTTTGAATTACTAAGCACTTCACAGTCACCATCATTCATTGGGCAGATGCCTTTGTTCATAAGTGAGGTAGAATCCAATCCAAGAACATAGCTGAACAGTTGAGGGTTAGGGGCCTTTCTCAACAGCCTTTCAGAAGATCTTTAGCAGTTCTGGGATTGATTAACCATAACCATCCAGTTACCAGTACAGAACTTAACTTCTGAGATTCCATAGCAGGTAGAAATGAAATACAGTTGAAGTGTCTGTATCCGAGTTCTACCTGATCTCATCCTCTCAGGCACAACCAGCATAAAAAAAAATCCAATATAATCCCAATATAATAATCTCTTTGAATATTTAATAACCACAATGCAAGCACTTGGTTACCTAGCAATCAAGGTTACCTAGATCCAGGTCTCTGAGAGACAGAAACCATTCCTTACCAGCTCCCATGAATAAGGCAATGGACAAATACGAGGGAAGGTGCATAAAAACAAGGGTACAGTCTTCTCTCAACAATTGCAGGACATAATCTTTACCAAAACTTATGAATGAGGCTACTGGAATAAATTGTTAGGTGAGAGATTAAAACCAGGGCCCTTCTAATAAATACGGGGTGTGCATTCAGACCATGTATAGATCATAGAGGTCATAATGTTGCATTAAATACCAATATCCCTTCTAATTAGTCCCAGCCACAAATGAACAGGTCAGAGATGCCTTTTTTTTTTTTTTTTTATTATACCTCAGGACATCATTCAATCTAATTATTATGAAGGACCGAAGGTCAGAAGGGGGACTGTGAATATCCCAAGATGACTTATGGGCTGGTTAATGTCCCCTATGTTGTTCAAGTATATGCTAGGTAAAGTGCCTATAATATCGAGCTTTTGGCCACCCTTAAAGGTCATAACCGATTCATACTGCTTAGATTTAAATACGTCAGGATAGAAAACAGATACTTTACCTTATCCAGTATGTAAAGGAAGAGAAGTGCAAATTCAACCTTTCTGGACCATGTACCCACTACTGGCCATAGACCTTTTTTGCCTGATCTTCTTTCTCCTTCAGGTTACTCCACAACGAGAAATCACTGACTGCTTTTCAAAGACTTAAAGACTTCTTCCTCGCTAAATGATCTACAAGTTTGAAAACAGCAAACCCTTTACACAATCGTGTGTTATGTTTGTATTGGTTTCCTGAGGGCACTGATTACAACCGACCCATTTTGTATTTAATGTAAAATCAATGTTCATATAACTTCAGGATACCACCCTTAGTTCACGAGTCATGTCAAATATCTCAAACAGGAGAACATCTCCTTAAACTCACGACTCTGTTCGACTCTGTAGAACAGATTGATAAGATCTGCTGTTCACTTATGATACACAATGAACCATTTACCCAACTCATCGGCTGGATTGATCCACTTTCAGTATATCCCCATGCCAGATAAAGCAAAAGAAGTCGACAGACATAGGTGGTGGCCTGCTATACCTCCTTGAAACATCTGACATCAGAAAATGAAGGAAAAACCCAGAGCAACACTTAGTAGCCCATTCACCCCAGTTAAGTCGGAAGTTTTCTGACCCAATTCCATACACTTTGACAGATTGTCTCATAGTGCTTACATTTACCGTGAAGCTACAACATTTCAGCTTTTCCAGCCCAAGAAAGTCAGAGTACCAAACTGACCATACTCTTGCCTTTGCTAAAAATAAAACAGGTGCCACTTCCAATGACATATGCCGTATGAGTTTTTGTGGTAAAATTCAGTTTTTGGTTCTGCCTGAACTCTCAGAAACAAAGGTGCGCAACTCCTCACTCTATCTATACTTAGACTAAATATACTTTTCCTCATCATTGGGGTGGTCTCATCAAGTTTTGTACCTTGAGTACGTTCATTTCACCTGAATTTCTATAAACTAATTTATAACACATAATTGGACCTTCAGGACCTTAAGTACGGTAACCATATCCACAACAGCAAGAAAGAAAAAGGACATCTTGGTACCATTATTTCTGACAGCAGGCAAGTTGTTGGAACTTCTGTGACTGATTGAGAAAGCAGCTCATAGTCCTCATGGGCATGTTCAAAAGACATCATCAACCTATCGCACACAATTCATCGTGTCACCAACCATGATTACCCAGAGCTCCTTGCGCCAGAACCCATAAGTAGGCACCATCAGCATCCGCATTCTCAGAAAACTGAACTAATGGTACAGCCACCACTTAACAGGTTACCCAAGTGTTGGTGTTTGCTGGCCTTGGTACTTGATCTTGGACTCACAAATGCGGACCGTCGCTGTTTGTCTGCTACAAACGTCATTATTGATTTCAATTTCTCTCTTGGTTTTTGACTCTTATTTATCCTTCAAGAGTCTGCTTGAACTGTCTTTTTCGTCTCGCTCTTGATGTTACATAAATACTCCATATTAAGTGGAAAATTTATTGGAAAATATTTTAAGCATGGATGAAAAGAGAAGGTGCTATGGAGGGTGACATTTTTTTTCTTCAATAAATGATCAAAAGTATCTGTTCCTGTCTCTTCATACTATATACACTAGTGGCATTTTATACTAATGCAGTTTTATGCTTTATTCACACCATGGAAGGTGTTGTAGCTCTTGCAAGAGGTGTTTGAATGTAGGCATGTGTGAAATGTGTTCTTACAATTTGGTCTTGCTCTTGTATCAATGTGCATACGTGTCGAAGAAGCATAACTATTCCCCTGCTAGTGTGTTAAGGCGCGGCGCTCTGCTTGTTTTTGATTAATTGTATCATGTTTGTGTAATGAGGCTCTCTGGAGATGTGTACAGCTTGCTGGGATCTTTGTACACAACCCTGAAATCTGGTCTCTCAGTGTCATTACCTAAGCCATTAGCATCAATAATCACAATCATACGCCAACCATAGGGAAATATTACGACGGCAAATGTCAAATCGTGATACCTTAACTGGGAACATTATGTTGTGGAAGGATGACACATATGCAATTATGCACTTGCGTCATCATGTGTTGTGTTGTTCTTAATTTGTGGTGTTTTGATCATGCAAAGCTGCTTGTTTTTGTTTCACTTCACTATATGCTTGGCCTGGTGAGAGAAGCTGGCCCATTTATTAGCCAGAAGTAGGAAAGGATACCTGTCACACAGTACTGAGGAAGCATGAGAAACAGAAACAGAGAGCTTGTTGCCCTTGGCTTGTGTCTGCAAAAGGTTCAAACTACGAAGAGGCAAATTGGTTTTACCTTTACAAAGTGTTATAGTCCCAAATTCCTTACAAAAGATAAAGAGAGCTTCAAGCATTCTTAAAGAGCACATTCTTATATACCGTAGATGTGGGATTGGCTAGCATGGTGCCGCAGTGGATAACGGATGGATCGATGGATGGATGGATGGCTGGATGGATGAGGCTGAAGATGGTGCAATGCCTCTCCGTTTCTTGAAGATTTTCAATTTAGATGTTTCATCTCTTTCTATAAAACTATATTGTGTGATTATCATAGGAACAATTATTGTCTCGTGTCAAAACACCAATTAATAAGACCGAACATCATCAATGAACTGTTGAAAATGCATCCAGTTACATCCACAGTACATTCTTATTATACTAACTTAAGACTGCACATCTGCTCTGTTGTTGTCCATCATATGTGGTAACTTTGTTAAGTCTATTTCTGCTGCATCAAAGCTTAGCAGGTTATCTATATTAAAAAATAAATAAATTGCATTAGTGGAATAAAAGGCAGACAGGTGAGAAGCGATTACTGTGTTTGAAAGGTAAAACCCTATTCGTTTGCGACGGCTGTACCCTTCCAGGATGGAAAGTAATAATATAAAGCCAACTGTGCATTCACATGCATAAGAACAGTGTGCACACACAGGCAGAATGTCTCTAAACAGACAGACATGGTTAGTGAACAGACCTGACCTTTCATACCCCCTCAGCGTATCAGGAATGAGTAGACATCTCTGCACTCCATAATGAGGTGGAGCGGCTTAATCTCGTTTTAACAGCTGATGTCTTGTGCGGAGACCTCTCTATCTCTTTCTTACCCTCTCTCTCCCTTTCTGAGTCAACCGCTCTCTTTGTTTTTACTCTATCGCTTTGCTTTTTCTGGAAAAAAGCATTAAGCAAGCACACAGTCCAAAAAGCACAGAGAATAGCTATTGATTTCTGATAAGTGGGCCTTCGCAAAGCAAAGAAATGATGGGAGGATCTCTTCACCTTTCTCAAGACTCATCGACGGATCTGAAGGACGACTACAAAACAGGTCAGAAGAAAAAGAAGCGGCAGCACCAGGATAAAGCTAGAAACGAATGAATACTTTGCAGAAAACCATTTGTTCATTAGGCTTACATAAATGCACGTATTTCAGTGAATATAAGCTTACACTTAACTCACTTACTCAACTCAAAATAAGTTCTAGTAGGCCAGTCCATAATGGATGAAGGGAACTTGATGGATTATTGTAGCTGAGTGTTGGGGTCAGGAAATGTGGACTTGCTCTGTGTGAATGCCCTATCATTAAGAGATCAAGGCCTCTTGGGCAGCACTGCCAGCTTCTGCCGACCTTTCTCACCAAGACCACAACAACCATGCCAGCAGCCAGATAAAACGCACAGCGATGAGTAATTATTAATGACAGCATCATAACTACAGGGACACGAGGGCACAAAGGGCACAACCTGGTTTGTAAACGTTCAGGCCGTGGAAGAGCAGGAGAGCAGATGGAGAGAAAGCGAGAGAGGAGTTATGAAGGGTGACCAAGGGCGAAAAAGACACAGGAAGCCTAAAAGAGAGACTTGGATATAAGATAAGAAATAAAAAGTCAGGATTATGGATGGGCTGAAAGAAAGCTATAAAGAAATAATGACCAAGAGATGGGAATAACAACAAATAGAGAATGAGCAAGGCCAAAGAAAAATTAGATTAACAAGAGCAAAGATAAGATAAGGGGAAAAATAAGATATAGGGAGAGACAGAGACCTGGAAAGAGCAGAAATAAGAGAGAACTTGCACAACACAGAGCAGCAAGAAAAGGAAAAAAACCCATTGAATTAGAAATTGCTTTGCTCACACTCTTGAGTTTGTCATCTGTATCAACATACACAAGAGCACTGCGTTTAGCCTCATAAAGGTTAAGTCCAAATTTGAATATTTTTATTCATCAGTTGTGGGTCCGCGAGCCCGAGACAGTTCCATTTATTCATTCAGCTCCATGACACCGGACTGTTTGCTATACACAATTCACTTATTGCGTATCATCATATTGACACTGATACCAGCACATCAACAGCTCACCAGCACTCCAGCAGAAAGGATGGAAGATGGTGATCACAAATCACAGACCAGTCTGATTGAAGTGATGGAGGGAAGCATCTCAAACTCGTTCAAGAAAACCATCTGAGAAGCGAAAGCAAACACTTCCATCCAGTTTCCAAAAATAAATAAATAAATAAATAAAAATAGAGACATATATAGTGAGGGGAAAAAATGATGCTGAAATACTGACGAGGCAAATGGTATTTGTGCCTACACTATGTGATACAATTGGCTAGTCTAAATTGAATAACTGAGTGCATGTTGGCATCCCATCCAGGCATGAATCTCAATCACGTAACTCAAGGCTTTCTGCTGACCATAACAACCCATCCCATGGCATCATAAAATTTGAAACAGGAAGTAATGTGACAAGTTGCTCGAATACACTCTTGACATGTGGCAGTGGAAGTATGAAAACATCCTAATTCACTAGAAGCCACTGGTTTAAATAATGGCTGTGTTCTAGGATTTGGATTTGCTTGGACATGGTCCATCTTTCATAGGTCTTACTGTCAGGGAGAGAGAGAGAGAGAAAGAGAGAGAAACCTGATGTATAAAAATGACATGATTGCTTGTGCAAAAAATGTAGTGAACTGTAGCAAATGGAATGAGAAATGAAATGCTTGAAAGAAAATGCTGATTTATCACTGAACACTCCATTAACGCTTCTGCTACCTAGTTTCAGGCTAAATCAGAATTAATGCAGTGCTACACAGACAACTACATTTAAAGCTTGACTAAGTTTCTAATTCGGAAAAGGTCAAGCAAAGTTAGCATTTGGTCTTTGTGCTGTTTGCACAGAATCGCAGGTTTATAATGAATCAATGATAATGTACTCAAGACCACTAAAGCCGAGTATCGGCTTTCGTTATTGCTGATACCGGCCAATTCTTCTCCGTCACCTTTGATCTTTTTGTAGTGAGTGCTTCATGGACAATTAGAGTTCAGCTGGTGTTTGGTTTGTATGCATCATCGTCAGCACGTACACGGGTATGCTAACGCAGCACCAGAACCAGCAGTATGTAGTACTGCAGCATTTCTGACGAATGCAGACGAAGACTGTAGATCCGTTTCTGCAGTCTATTCCCAATCATTTACAGCTATATTAGGAAACAAAACTGGATTGTCCCTAGTCCCATGCTACTAGTATCAGTTTTGAAGGCCTGTGGCCTGCAAGGTTTGTTGCTGTTCCTGGTCCCGTTGGAAAACTCCTCCTTGGTGGTCAAATTGGATAGTCTTGCTGTAAAAGCCACTATTCATGTAATAAGACACTAAGCCCTTTTCAGAGATACAATGCCTCAGAAATGTGATCTCCTTCTGCATGATCTTGCATTAGGCTGGATGTAATTTCAACGCAGCCTTGGCCATCCATGAGCGTTAACCGCAATGAGTGGAGCCTGGAAGGTTCGGTCATGCACCCTGAGATATTGTCCAAATATACAGTACTACAGCAGGTACACATCTTTAGTTATGCTCTGAAGGATATGCCGTATTAGCTGAATGAATTTAAATGGTGACATAGTGGTAAACCGACTGTGAAGAAAGTGAAGTGTTTTTTTCCTCAAGCACTTAAGGTCACTAGTACTAAAGCATGTTCGTTCCAAGCATGCACTGACTTTTATTTCCTTATGTACAAAAGTAAATAAGATCATCCATTTCCTGTTAGACTAAATGAAGCAAACTGGTTCAGGTATTATTGCTGTTTTATTGGCATTTACTACCAAGGAACTTTGTGTGTGGGCGCTCAGGCGCTCTGATAGCTGCAGCCCTGCTCTCTCAACAGTTACAAAGAAAGTGATACAGGCGTCTGTATTTGAACGAAGTTCAAAACAAATGCCTTGATCTTTCATATCTTAGAGAGAATAATAAAACCCAAACATGAAAGTGAGCCTTGATTGTGGCAACAGAAAACAAGCTCTATATTAGTTCACAATGTAACCCAGAGGGACTCCACTGTGACTCGGGTGTCTTTCTGTTTCTATGCTCTATGTGCTTTGAACTCCGGCACCATTCCACATGGTGGCCCAGTCTCGCCGATTCCCCACACCAGCTGTGTGAAGAATTAGGGGGGGGGGGGGGGCGTTTGGAAAAGCAACCGCCGCAGCCTTTAATAATTGTTTAGATGTGAAAGCCACTTAACCAGAACATGTCTTAATCAAAGAAGTCCTTCCAGCAGGACTCAAAACCGAAAGTTAGGAGTCGGTAAGGAGATTCATGAACCGTAATATATATGGTGGAAAATTTGCTTATGTTACTTTAGAAAACACAAAATAGAAGCTATGCAATGGGTGATTCAACTCACTAACAGGTCTCGGTTTGCTGTGGATTGAGGAAAAAGAAATCAAATAGATTTTGTGATGTTTCCCTACATAATACACTACCGGTCAAAAGTTTGGACACCCCTACTCTTTTTCATAGGTTTTTCTTTATTTTTTTTTTGCTTTCTACGTTGTAAAACATTACTGAATACATCAAAACTATGAAGCAACACGTA